>JAHBCN010022631.1:0-13390 GCA_019359885.1 Listronotus oregonensis
TAAAGACACCCACGGTACGTTGTACTTAGGCATCAGCCTTCGTTTGCCTAAAAAAAAAAAAATTTTGCTTTTCTGGTAATTAAAATAACATTCTACTTTTCGCAATAAGGAACGTTTAAAATTTCTGTTGGAAAATAAAAAAGGTCTTATGGAATAACCAAAAATTTGGATTTTCCCATTGCTTCTTTTTAAAAATGAACAGACGAAACACTTTTTACTAGCTAAATTCAGTTAAGATTCATAGTTACTACATACGGAGTCTTAAAAATTTCCACCTAGAAAACGCGACCAGGTGCAAAAGCAGAACCAACAAGCAATCAAAAACAAGGCATCATATTTGTTTGATCTAAGTGCGCCTCGGGGGACAACCGATCCGATTCATGCAAGAAAGAAAAAGGTAAAAATACAAAAAGACCATCGTACACTTGACTTCACATTAATGAAGACCCATCAGCTACCACAACTACGGGAGAAGAGAGAAAATAACGATCAAAGGTGCGCATTAGGCAATCGTGATAGTGAGTGAAGTACCATCGTGCATAATATACCTGGTGCTATATACAGGGTGATTCATGAGAAAATGTCAATACTTCAGGTACGTTGGCAGGGTCCAAAAATAAACATAAAAGTCCATACAAATATGGGTCCGCAAGGCCTTTGTTTCCGAGATACTGGGTGTGCACCATAGAGCTGACATGTGCTTAGAAGTAAATAGTGAAATTTTTAAAAATTATAAAACCTAGCTTGTAAACCTTTAAGTTAAATCCAACAAGTGGATTGACTTAAAGGACAACATCGGATAAAAATATGTGTCCAAAACGTTTGTACCGGCGTTTTGAGCAGACAAAGCATCGGATAGAATTTCTATCTAATAAGATCATAAATATAAACGTAGTCATAGATTATGTTATATTTAAGATTGAGATGAGGACTGGCACCCTCTGCATCTCCTTCCCCCCTTTAATCATCGCTCATTTTATCCTAGCTTATACACAACTTATGAAACTCAACATGTAAGACATTATATTTTTTTTTGTAAAAGTTTTAAAATATATGGTTAAGGGCTGATGTTATTTCTTAGATATTTTTTATGTAGCTTCGGTAATAAAAAACTGGACCCAATTAATTAAAAGGTGCATGTGCTCAAACTTCATTTGAAATTCGAGCCGATAATCCTATTTAAATTACCGCGGCCAGCACCCCCAATAAAAAAACTTGGGTTAATTAAAGTCTTAGATATGATGACGAATACATTAGATCATCCTAACCATATCAGTTGCTTAAGAGATTCAGCTGCTCTTTTTTTTATTTATAACATCATAAATTTATATTATATATATATATATATATATATATATATATATATATATATATATATATATATATATATATATATATATATATATATATATATATATATATATATATATATATATATAGTGTGTCCAAGATAAACATGAACAGCATGGGTATCTCCAAAACGGTAAGGGATAGGTGGGTGGTTTATTTTTGCTAAAGTTGCGCATTGGGTAGCTTAATAATATGGCGAAAAAACTAAAATATGGAACGCTTCTATAAGAAAGCATGTGCGTTCCTTGTCTAACTCATTGTCTATTATGGAAAATATGTTTATTTAACAGAAAAATATTAAGGATTATACATCATTGTAATTGCGACTAAAACTGTTTTAAAAAAATGCAATATACAATCGGGGGTCGTATTTGAAAAAATAAAGTTGATGATGCTTTAGCGAAAACGAAACGTCGTCAAAAATTTTTGACTCCAGCAATACATGAATTTTAGTTTTTTCTGACGTCTTAAAATAAACTTTTAAAAAAATAAAAACGAATATCGGAAATTTCTGTTTTTCCATCATATTTCTGGAAGTACAAAATATAACTTTAATTTTACAACGGTATATTATTGGACTTTTCAATACGCAACTTCTTTAAATGTGTGTCCATTCAGGCTTTTCTATGATGGGGATAAATTTGAAGCTCAAAAGGAAGTTATAATAAGAAATTTAAAAAATTCGCAAGTTATAAAAATCTGGGAATAAAAAGTTACAAATTTTAAAAACCCAAATTTACGTCCTTTGCCACTATGAAACACCGTTTTTACTCAGGTAAACAGAGGTAAGCAAAGTCGGGCGTGGATAGTAGCTTGATGGGTAATGTAATCATAGGTGAAGATCGCGTTTTGTTGTGTAAATCGGATTTCACTTTCCGCATCCTTAGAAAAATGTATGTCAAATGACGAAAGACAATGTCCCAACGATTTGCTTATAAAAGGGTGGCATTTTTTCCTGCGTTAGACATCTCGTGATAAATATGGATGCGTCTGAATGCAGTAGATTTTGTCACGAGTAGGAGGGACAAATATGTCCTCTTTCTTGGCGTCGTCGCGTTGATGTTTTTTGTTTCGATTTGCAGTTTAACAACACCATCTAAACTTTGCTCGAGATTAGTTCTGGTTAGTTGTAATTACGCAAAAATTGCATTTTCCTTGAATTTGAAGGCATTTAAAATATTTTCATGAGAAATGTTGAGAGATGACTAGGGTTTGCGATATTTGGGATTTGACAATAAATTTAACCAAATTCACGACAAAAACAAATAGAGGGTTTGCTTTTGAAAATTCAGTTTTTCTCAAAAAAATCACCTTTTTTTTAAATTTCCAAATAATTTTTTTACCAAAGTGTTTTCTTTAAAGCGAATAGCATCTAATATATATTTAGTGTGGGTCCCATGTCTTATTTCTTTTAAATAAAAAAATTAAAATCCTAGAGCCACCACTGAGTTGTAACCAGTTAGTTCTGCTTACTTCTAACCAAAACTAGAAGAACTAGAACTAAAAACTTCTTCTGGTTAGTTCTAGTTAGTAATAACCAGAACTAACCAAAAGGAAGAGGCACTTATCGGCCAACATATATAAAAATAGGCCTACTGCAAAATCTTACTAATTGTTATTTACGTTTTACCATAAAATTTTATTTTTATAGTAGATATTGCCCCTTACGATGGGGAAATTTCTGGCGACAAATGGCATTCGGACACTTCAATATTCAGCACTTGGTTTTCTAATGCAGGAGAGAACGACCCTTTTTTGGGCAAATCGTTGGAACACTGTCTTACGTGAGTCGTCGCTTCTCGTCTGAATAAAATTCCCTTTGCTAATGGGGGGGTAGTTCGGAAGTAGTGGTCATATGTATAACGTCCGTGGTGGCACTACCTCTTTGTCTGAACCTTTAAAGTATTAACTACGAATAAAAAAACATTTATTAATGCCGTATTTCTTTCTATCCTAAAGCGATCTTTATTCCTAGATAAAATAGTTAGAAGGCTTCGAAAAATATGAGCGATAGCTCATTCAATGCGGAATGCAAATCTAAGAAAGTTGTTTTGAGGATTTTTTCGGCCAATAAAATTGCAATTGTTTTTAAGAAAAAACGAAAAAAAAGAAGCTCTTTTGATTTTTGAATCATCAATCAAGAACCATAAGAGATGGCGAGAATTGCAAAAAAGATCCTTGAAGAGAAGGACATTTCAAAAAAAAGTCCCAACTGCTAAAACACTGTTCCATTATTTATAATTTTAATTTAACGCTGAAGATAGGCCTCCGCGCGACCTTTTTGATTGCGCGATTGAAGTCAAAACCTAGTACATCACACTAAATAATTCTTTTTAAGGTATTAAATATTTATTGCAAAATTAAAAAAAAAAAAATATATATATATGGTGTATTCAGAACACTTAAAAGAATTGTCCGTTAAAAAAATAGTTTAATAAATTTTAATCCTTTGTTTCTAACAATTTTATAACGTAGACAATATTACTCTGATTTTTTTTAAGTTTTAAATTATTATAAATAAAGCATTTTTTTTAAAAAACCTTTATGACGTGATCTTGTTAAGTATGTATATAAGAAGGGCTCCATAAAGCGAAAAAAATTTAACAAATTATTTAAACATTTTTTTAATGTACAATAAGGAAGAAATTTCCAAACAATTTTGTTAATTAACAATTGGCTAACTTGTAGAAAATTAGCTTTAAAAATTTTAAAAGGAATACATATTTGAAGTGTTCTGAATACACCATAATTTTTAAAATTTTTTCAATTAATATTTAAGACCTTAAAAAGAATTATTTAGTGTGACGTACTCGGTTTTGACTCCGAGCGCGCAACCAAAAATATCGCGCGGCGGCCCATTTTCAGCGTTAAATTAAAATTATTAATAATGCAGATAGAATTTGAAAAATGGGTCTTTTTTTGAAAATTTCCTCTGTTTAATAATCTTTTTTGCAATTTCCGCTATCTCTTATGGTTTTTGAGTTTTCATCAAAAGTCAAAAGAGCTTTTTTTTCCTTTTTTTGTTAATAACAATTGCAATTTTTATTGGCAGAAAAAAATCCTCAAAACGCCTTTCTCAGATTTGCATTCCGCGTCGAATGAGCTATCGCTTATATTTTTTAAAGCCTTCTAACAATTTTTCGCAGGAAACACACTTCTTGACTAGACTATTGAGTTTTTATGATATTCTTTTAACGACTATGTTTTCATATTTTATTATATTTCGTGGTAATTAAAAAACTCCAAGGAAAACAAAATTAAGTGCTCCCGTTGTTCTAATTATTAAAACAATGTTTAAATTATCTAATAACTCAACAAGTTATGGGCTGCCCAACAAGAACAAGACAAACAAAAGCCTATACACAATTGCTGAAACAATCAAACTAGCCGAGTGGGCGTAAACTTTGCGGCCATCGCAAACCATCGCCGACGATGGAAACTCAGGAATTTGTCGGATTGCGATAATTTGTTCCGGTAAAAAGTAAATTATAACGAACGGGGTTTAGTCAAGGAAGTTTAAAGGTGTATGGAAGCCCAATGCTATGGCCCATTCGATCAAAAAATGTCCAGCCCAGTATGAAAATAACTGTCAAGAGTTTTTCCCCCGATTCTGCCAATAACTTCTACAAATAATTTAATGTGTTGCCTACTTACACACTGATAAATTAGTGTGAAGTTAGAAAAATTATAATTTTATGAGAGCCGGAGTACCGTTTTTTGGATTGATCAAAACCTTCTTATTTTAGTGATTAGTGTTTATTAAATTGTGACTATAATTTTGTGTTTATTGTTTGTTACTTATAATATCGTAACAAAATGACTAGAGGTTGTATGGTTTTGTCTTGCAAATCAAGGGTAACATACCCGTCTTTTTAACTTTGGTAATATTTTTATATTTAAATTAGGTGCATCTTATAAGAGAACGTTAGGTAACCGAATAAATAATAATATATCAATTATGAATAATAGAAAATGAAAATTTCATAGGAAATATTATGAGAAAAGTAAGGCAATCTTAACTATCTTTTAGATGATTTCCACAATTTTTGTGTATTTCTGTGGATTATTAAAAAGAAATAAGGTTTACATGTAGGTACTTTTATTTCATTTAATAATTTATACATTTTTAAAGGATCAAAATTATTGATTACTGGGCAGACCAGGTTTTAATATATACAATCCCTCTAATTGAATGAAAGGAATCAATTTTGGTAGTTTTTTGAGGCCTATTCAAATCTAAAAAAAAATTCGGCACTGTTTCGTTTTCGCGATATTCCATTAAAATTGAAATCAAACTAACCTTATTTACACTATTCCTCCTTCTTTTTCAAAATTCTTGATTTTTACACTAAATTGGCACAAATATTTAACAAACACCTATTAAAAACTTTTTTTATGTTTATTTTACACCTTTTTTACCTTTTATTTTTTAAGCAAATATGGCTGCCCTTTGAATTAAAAGTTCGCAATTTAATGGAAAAAAGATGTAAAATAAATAAAAATACAAGGTTTTGAAAGGTGTTTATAAATATCGTGTGCCATTTTTGAAAAAACAAAATTTGTAAAAAAAAGGGGGGAAATAATAAAAAGAGGTTAGTTTAATTTTCAACTTTGATGATAAATCTGGAAAAAGAAACGTTCCAAAAAAGAGATTTGTAATCAGCCCAAACCCCTTAACCCCAAAATTTATCAAAATCGGGAGGAGGCAACTTTCGAGACAATACCATTTGTTTAAAAATAAATTTTATTTTTGGTTTCCCCAAACTTGCATTATCAACTTTTAAGCTCGACATACTGTAACCACTGTTATTCTGTCTCGAATGTTTGTTATTAGTGAAAAGTATATGCCTAAAAAGCAGTTATAAAAATTTTTACTTTTTAATGTACAACCAGAATCTTAGGATTAGATTAAACTCATTTACACTATCTTGCCCTTCTTTTATCACAAAATTTGATAAGTACATAATCTATCATACAATGTTTGAAATTTATTTTAAAATCGTGTTTTTTTTTTTTTACAAAGTTTTTTTGGAAAAAAACAAAACTTCAAAAATATCGACCATTTAAATAGAAGGCAGAAAGTGGCTATCTATTCTTTCCATATTATATCAGATGATTAAAAACTAATATTACACAATAATTTTAAATATTCTATATAGTATTCTTTAATAACCAACAATTTTGTGCAAAAAAAAAAAAAAAAAACAGTGAATGTTGGAATTTGACATTTGATTATGTCAATTTTATAGATAGAAAAAAAGAATTATGGAAACCGGGCCCCCTGACCTACTATTCATTGCGCAAATTCCGCGGGGCCCCCCCCTATTCCCGCTGCCCTGCACGCCTGGACAATTTTGTTCTACAGTATTGGGCTTATACACCTTTAAACTTCCTTGGGTTTAGTATGTTATACAGACAGTGTAATCTTCCAAGCGTAAACCGTGTCTTAATCTAGTCGGTTTTAATTTATAACTTTTTTAATCTAATAATTGTCTAAGTCACTGTTGGATTTTGAAATGTTTCTTCTTTTTAATTATTTATATTATATGTACCTTTATTTTAGTAAAGTCATTCATTGTCAGTGGATTTTAAGCTTTTTCAGCTCTATATCAATGCAGATATCTCTTTCACAAGACCTTAAAATAATCTTGCATTGGGGCGCCAAAAATCTTGTCCAGTTTAATGCCTTCAAAACACAGTCATGTTCGCTATCGCGAAAAATGTCTACCAATGCTCATCCGTTACATTTAAGCAAAGAATCGTATAATCTTGTGGGTGTTACTTTTGAGAATAACGTTAATTGGCACATCACATTCATAGCCTCAGCAGCTTCGAAAGAGCTTGGATTCCTTTTTTGAGACAGAAAGAATTTCTCTCCTTCTAATCTGTATACTCTGTATGTATCCCAGATCAGACCCTCTTTAGAACTCGCGTCTGGGAAATGGCGTCTCCTACAACACTCAGCATTCTTGACTTCATTCCGAAAAGAGCTCTTCCTCTTATTAATGATTCCACACTTACAGAAAAGCTTTTTTCTCTTGCTCACTGACGAGCTGTAGGTGATTTGTCCCTCTTTTGTAGGTATTTTCACGGCGTCTGCTCCGAAGAGTTGGCCAGTATAATTCCTCCTTGGGCGGCTCCCAACAGACCAACACGTAGTGCCACTTTTATGTATCCTTTTACAGTCCAACTTGAGAGGCCCCAGTAAAAGGCGTTAGTTCTAACACTTTTTGTGTTTGTGTTTTTGAATTTTTTAATGATTTTTTTAAAGCTCTATAAAATAATGTATTAATTATTCTGAAAATATGAGAAAAAACCTTGAGTTGTAACACTATAAAAATAAAGAAATACAAAAATTACGAAATACACGGCCAAATTTCAGGAAATTATTTTTCATTGAATAATATTAAAAAAATCTATAAATTTGGGTCCAAAATGCATAGTTTCTCAGATACAGAGTGTTAAACTTTAAAAAAAAATATATGTGTTTTGTAACTATCTTAAATACTGTGCAGCCGATTTTTTTTTGAATATTATCAGTGTTATTTATATTAATAATACCTGCTGTATTTTACTATACGACATAGTTTCACTTAAGAGTCCATTCGCGCCTCAAAAATTGGATCCAATTTGGGGTTCGGGGCATGTTTTCCTAAAAAACAGTATACGTTATCGATAATTTTCAAAAACTTTATGAAAGCCAACACTTAAATCTAGGCTTCTGCTGTAATAGTTTTTTTTAAATTTGGTTTAGCTTTTAATATTTTTGAGAGAAAGTCACCCTAAAATCGGTTATGTTTAGATACTATTTTTTTTTAAATCGACTCATATTTCAAAAATCCGTTACAGCAGAGGCATAGATTTACCACCTTTAAAATTTATAATGTATGTCATTTAAGTGAAAAATAGTTACCGAAAAACGTTTTCCGTAAGCTTGCAATCGGGGAAAAACATTGCATCGATAAACCGAATTTGGAAGAACCTAAATAAAATATATTTTTTTAAAACGGTATGAAAATTGTGGAGGGGGTTTGTTAGTCTCCGCCCACCGTCTCTGCGTCCTTTCGCTTGACCCCTAAGGTGTAGCGTAAATGCACTCTTAAAAATCTATTCGATTGATTTAATTACTACAGTCTTTACTTTTAAGACTTACCGATTTTTTAGATACAGTTAATCTTTACGTGTAACAAGTTTGTTCACTTAAAAACAATTAAACATACTTAGTGGACGTCATTTTTAATTTATTTACCAAGGAATTTTGACGATAAGAACCTAAAAATTTGTCGGCATTTTGTGTTTTAATTAAAAAACCCTCAAAATGAGCACGATAGGTGTTAAAGCATTTTTTGAAGTGTATTAAGATTTTGAAAATATGAAAAAACATAGTTCTTAAAGTTATGACACTGTAAAAAAATTACAAAATTGTGATACAATTAGAATAAAAAAAATGAAAAATTTAGGAAATATTGCCTATTAAAAGTAATTTTAGCAGTACGAAACTACTATATGGTTTAAAAATACTATGGGAACATAAACAATTACGGCACAGCGAACAAATTCACAGTTTTATTAAATCAAGCAATTATACAGGGTGTCCCAAAAAAATCCTCACCATTCAGGGGTAGAGATCAAAAATGAGACGAAAATCACTTATGTCAATATTTCGAAAATTGTCTCCTCATGAAATTATGACAATTTTAAATATTGAAATCAGGAAATTTTCGCCAGTTTTGCGAAAACATATTATTTACATTTGGAAGATGGTCCTTTAGCACATCGTCAAAATATTGTGAAAAATACGGTTTATCATTTCCTTCCCAACAGTGAAGTTGATGGTATTGTTCTTACTTATGAAGCTTTAGCACAAATTAAAAACGAAAATATAAGCTGAAAATAAAAAAAATCGACAAACACACTTTATAAAATATCTAAATAGATCAGATACCACCTTCCACCCTGTATATATATTTAGTATGGCATTGATTTCGGTTAACGGTATAATGAGACTAGTGTCAAAGGCACAGTACATACACTATCGTTAATTTAAGCTTCCACATAATAACATTCATACTAACCTAATTACATAAATACATTTCCTTTACTTTAAACCAGTTCTTACTTTACCTTGTTCCTAAATCCACATCGCTACACATCCCATATGTGGGTGTAACAAAAAATAACAAAATATGTAAACACTTAAGATTTTTTTGGTATGCCCTTAGGACCATATGTGAACCCAGTGTCGAAAGTAAAAGTGGTTCACCTCTCGATTCATTCCGATATCAAGGTCGGAGGTCCTTTTTTCCTCATAGCCGCACAGGTGGTGGTTTTACTTTTTTTCTTGTTTTAAAGGTGCACACAATGGGGTTGAATGGTAATTATTATTATAAATTCTTTTTTGTTGCGCCCGATGTGTGTACGTAGGCATCAATTAGAGACTCCGGATTTAGACTGTTGAGATTTTTTGTCGGGTTTATTTAAATTACCTTTGTTGAACGACGGATGGACGCAATGTGCGCTCTTAAAAGGGATGAAGATAACTTAAAAAAAAATGTTTAATCGAACGTGAGGTTGTGAAAGGTACAGATTGCATTTGGTGGAGAAAAAAGTTAATGGTTAATTTATTTTTAAATAATTTTTTGTGAGGAAAGGTGTCTGGCAATATTCAGGAACAGCGTTTGACTTTAAGCTGAATGGATTGGTTAGTAATAACGCTGACTTTGAAGAAATATATTTTGTTATCTAAAAAAACAATTTATTTATTTTTAAACTCAATGGTTAAAATATTGATTCTCGTTATATATATATATATATATATATATATATATATATATATATATATATATATATATATATATATATATATATATATATATATATATATATATATATATATATATATATATATATATATATATATATATATTATGGTTTAGCTTTGTATTAAAACAAGGTTAAAATGACGTTTTGACCCTACTTTGGGTCATTTTCAAATTGTTTTCTCATTTATTTTTCCTAAAAATCTATAAATCTAAAATATAAATGGGTATTTTGATATTACACATAAATTATAATACAAATAACGTACATTTTTTTTTATAAAACGGTTAACAGAGATTTGTTATATGTTAAAAAAAACAATACAGTTTAAAAATAATAGAATAATATAAAAAACAATGCAATTTTAAAGATTAATATCACAGATTTTTGGTAAGTTCCTTGAATATCAGATGTTTGTTTAAGAATGCGGGGTTTTATTTTGTATTAAAGATGGATCGCATTTTTATAGTAGGAAGCATTTTTAACTAATTCTTTCCGTTTTTATATAATTAAAATTTGAAATACCAAAAGGATGTTAGAAAATTTATTTAAGAGGATATACTTACTATACGAGACTATAAATTATTTAATTAAGTTTGTGTAAATATGGCCGAGCCCTGCAATGTCAGTAGCATATGCAAAAAATCTTATTTTCTAGTTTTTGTGATAGTAATGATGTGATGATTGTGGCGGATTCATGTATTAAAGTCTTTTGTACTCGGCTAGAAGCGGTCCCTTCGGTGCTATAATAATAATAATCCTTACTTATCTACATTTTTACGTATTTAGAGTAAAATTTTCCTAAAAATTGTTTTTAAAATTAACTGAAATGCTTTCAGTATTTAACCAAAGGAACCTGGTTTAAAAAACGTAAAATAAGAAAGAGTGTATTTCTTTTATTAAACAAAGATAACACAAAAAAGTGGTATGTGCTGGGGGGTGTCGGACCAAAATTTACTGGTGCATTTTTTTTCCCTGAACACGAATCTAAAGTCAAAATTTGGGGTCAAACAGCAAAAAATTGAGAAAAGACGTAATTCCATAATAATAGGACGTAATATAAGATAAACTATGTACTTTTATAAGACCTTTACTACTTATAGTTACATAACATTTTTGTCTAAATGCATTATTTTTCGAGTTATAATCAAAAACCCGAATTTTCAGGATTTTTTTCATGGTTTACCCCTGAAAAAATTTGATTTTTTTTTATTTTTAGATTTTTTCGGCAAATTTTGATTGATTTAAGTTTCAAATAAATAAAATTAATGGTTTATAATAAAAACACCCCAAAAATCACATTAATAAAAAAAAATCCTATTTTGGCCTGATTTTTTTTTTAATTTCATTTTTGTTTATATCTCCTTTATTATTTATCTTATCGAAAATGTTTATATAACTTTTTATATAGACAATTAAGAAAGCTCTATTTTTTGTTTTGTGAATTTTTTTGTATCTAAACATTTCGTGGTAGCAGATTTCTGCCGGTAAATGTACCATATCGGTTTTTTGGGTTTTTCTCGATTTTTTGCTGTTTAACCCACAAATTTGACTTCAGATTCGTATTCATTCGTGTAATTGTGTAAACTAAACATCAGTTAATTTAAATATTACTTGGTTATGATTGCTCGATGTTAAGGTAATTTCGGGATAACTGAAAATCAATTAAGTTTCCACCCTTCTTACTTTTCAAAATAATGTATCATCTAATAATAAGGGATTTATATGTCATTTATGCCATTACGTCATAAGCTCTTAGAATATTACACTGTTTCCTATTATGAACTCAAAAAATTTAGTTTTAAAAAAATGACCAACAAAAAAATCCCAGAGATTGCAGCTGTTACTTTGTAAGCAGTAATTCGACATTTATCAATTTTTTTGCACCAAATAAGTGATAGTTGCCCCAACGGATAGCGTATTATGTTTTTTTATTATTTCGATTTTATACTAAGAAAAACACTTCTATATGATTTTTAAGCTTACGTCACCTTTTCTGAAAATAAGTTACCACAAAGGAGGTTATTTTAAAAATTATGTCGTTTTCCTTCTTACAATATAAGTTAGTAAGCTAAAACTTTTACAAAAACAGTCACAACAATAAAAGAGTCACTTTTCCTATAAAAATTCTTATAAAAGTACCGTCAGGTTTTGTCTTGAATACTCAATTTCTTAAGTAAAAATGTAACACTTTTTGTGTGGCGGCGACGCGACGGTGGAATAGCAGTGGAGATGAGTATTAATCTCGGATTCTGATATTTAAGTTATGTAACTTTATTGGTCATATTTTACTGTTCTTTTCCATATAACACAAAAATTGCACTTTTGGACTCATATCACCTTTCTTCTGTGTTGACGATATGACTAAACCGAAAAAAAACTAGAATAACACTTAAATGTTTTTTTTCTGCATTGCATGTTAATTCACAGGAATTATAGCCTATTTTCTAATTATACAATTAGTATAAATTATATATTTTTATTCTTTTTTGTTTCTGTTTTAAGTTTAATTTCATTTTATATTTTTAAATCTTTTATTCTATTAGGGTTTGCATATTTTTAATTAATATTATTTATTTTAAAACATAAACCCAAATAGAGTCCAGAATAACTTCACGGCATTTTTGTTAAATATTACAATCCAAACAAACCTTAAACAAGATTTACTACTTACCAATAGCAAGGTATATCGTATCCTTACAGTAACCGACCTCCAGGTCTTAATATAATTCCCTGGGGCATATCCAAATTGCGGCCTGAATACTCGGGTATAAATTTTCCAGTTTAGGCATGGCAAAATTGCGGCTCAAAAATTCTTGGAATAAATCTAATTTGATTAAGACATGGCAGAATTGCGGCTCAAACGGAAAAGTTTACTGTTTTTACTTTTACTGATTTATCACTTCTAAAATAAAATTGGAAAAAATAAAAAGTCGCTTTAACTAACCAGAACGAACCATGGCCGACCAGAACTGAGGGCTTATGAATTTGTCTTAATTATCCCTACGTAGAAGTTAAAAACAAAATTTAAATAATTTTCAATATGGTATAAACTACGTCTGAAATATCCCTACGTAAAAGTTATAAACAAAATTTAAAGATAATTTAGTATGGTATTTACTACGTTTAAAATATAACTAACCAGAACTAACCATGACCGACTAGAACTTAGGGCTTTTGAATTTGTCTAAAAGAAGTTATTAACTTTTAAAAAAAATTC
>JAHBCN010022632.1:0-13149 GCA_019359885.1 Listronotus oregonensis
CACATTCAAACTTGAGATTTACCATAGACGTACCTTATTAGGGGCAAAAGTGTTGGTCGAATTTTGAAAATTTTATATTAGCGATTTTTTTAGATTTACCTTATATGATACTCTTAATAAACACTTTTAAAAACCCTTTTGTGGAAGTTTTCATGAAAGTGCGTGTAAAGGTATTACAGATGCAGGTCGTCAAAAAAATTTTTTTCTACTAAAATTTTTTTTTTCTAAAAATCTGTAACTGATATCAAAAAATTAATTCTTGATTTTTTGTTCATAATAATGCTTTCTATCAATTTCTTTGAGTTCTGCTTTAAAATTTAAATTTTTTTAACTAGGCAAAATTTCCTTCAATATTTTTTATATACATAATACCTAATTAATGTATATTTTTTTTTTTTTAACCCTTGGGACAGTCCACGAAGGCTGATGCCTAAGTACTAACGTACCGTGGGTGTCGTCAGTGTGGTGAGAGGGAGTTTGTTCACACGGGACTTAAATTTTTGGAGATTGGGAGGACAAGGAAAAATTTTGCGGGCAGCAGGTTCCATAGTCTTGACACCTAGGAATAAAGGAACGAAGAAAGCGGGAAGTTCGGGGCCTTTTAACTGAACTGTAAAAGGATGCATAAAAGTTGCACTACGTGTTGCTCTGTTGGGAGCTGCCAGAGAAGGAATAATACTGGCCAATTCCTCTGACAGAAGCCGTGAAAATACCTATAGAAGAGCGACAGATCCCCTACAGCTCGACGATGGGCAAGAAGAGGAAGCCTTTCTGTGAGCGTTGGATCATTAACAGAATGCTAAGTGTTGTAGGGGACGCCATTCCCCAGACATGAGAACAATATTCCAAAGAGGGTCTGATTTGGGATACATACAGAGTATACAGATTGGAAGAAGAGAAATATTTTCTGGCTCGAAAGGGGAATCCAATCTTTTTTGAAGCTGCCAAAGCTATGGATCAAATGTGTTTGTGCCAGTTGAGGTTAGTCTCAAAAGTAATGCCGACTAGATTAAACGACTCTTTGTTCTGCAGAACTTGGCCGCTCATATGTAAGGGATAAGCATTCAGACTTTTTTCGCGACAGCAACATGACTGTGTTTTTGAGGCATTAAACTGAACACGATTTTTGGCCCCCCAAAACCAAGATAAGTTTGAGGTCTTGTGAAAGAGATTCTCATTGACCTGGCTTGTTTTCAAAATCAGAATTACACGGTGGCTTAAGAAATTAAATACTAGAGTGGAGGGTACTATCGTCGCAAAAATATGAATGGGATTGATTGTGGAAGAGAGAAGATCGTTAATGTGTAGAAGAAACACCGTGGGTGCCGGCACTGAGCCCTGGGGCACCCCAGCATTAATTTGGAAGAAGCTGGAGGAATGACTATCTACACTAACTGATATACGTCGATTAGAAAGGAAACTGGAAAGCCAAGAGAAAGCTTAGGTGGAAGACCGTAAAAAGGAAGTTTGTTAAGAAGCCCATCATGCCAGACCTGATCGAAAGCTTTGGATATGTCAAGAGCAACGATCTGGGATTCACCAAAAAAACTCAAGGGACTTGTTCCAGTTGTGTGAGACAAAGGAAAGAAGATCAGCTTGGATCTACTGTGACGGAACCCCTATTGTCTATCATGTAAGATCTTATGTTTTTCCAGATATTTAAGTTTTGGGGAAATTTAAATTTAATTTTTCCATTACCTTGCAAACAACTAAAAAAGAGATATAGGTCTATAGTTAGAAGGAGACTTTTGGATCCTTTTTGGGGACAGGTTGCACACGTGAGCTTTCAACTCTCCGGGAAAATGCCCGTGTCGTAAGAGATTCGAAAGAGGCGAGTTAAGATGGGTGCAAGCTCGGGAGCACATTTTTTTAAGACGATTGCTGGTATCCATCCAGCCCAGACGATTTTTAGTATTAAGAGAATTAGATAATGCTAAATAAAGCCATAATTAAATATCATATTAGAGAACTAAGTATATTTTTGTTTTTATTTTATTTTGTCTATAATTTTTAACAAGTTTTTCTGGCTTTTAGCCTTGATATTTGATTATGTCTTTATTTAGCATTACACATCAATTATTACAAAAAAAATATATTAATAGAAATTTAAGTTCTTTTAGAAAATTTAAATTTTTTTAACCTAGAAATTAATAGAAAGCATTATTTCAAACAAACAATAAAAAAATATATTTTTTGATATCAGTAACAGACTCCCAGATAAAAATATTTTTTTGAAAAAAAAATTTTTTTTGAATACTTGTATTTGAATTACCTTTACGCGCACTTTCAAAAACAAAGAGGTTTCTAAAGGTGCTTCTTAAGAATATCATATTAGGTAAATTCTAAAAAAATCGCTAATATAAAATTTTGAATAATCCTCCCAAACTTTTGCCCCCAATAACGTACGCCTCTGGCGAATCTTAAGTTTGACCGTGTCGCCAAGGTCACATTTGGGAAAGTTAAAAATCACCAAAATTTCATATAGATCGCATGAGTAGTTTCTGAGATGTAAGGGTGGCTCCATGAAAGCTGCGACACACTGTATATATTTTTTCAATTGTGTATGGAATGTTGACTTTACAGACTTTTTAAAATTTAAAGTATCACATTTTGTGCTTGTACATTTTATCGGGACGACAATAGTTTTCCGTTCCCTAATCGTTTTTTCATTTTCAGAAGTCAAAGTCAAGGTTCAAAGTGTCAAAGTTTTTTGACAAGGTATGCCTCAAAAATTAAGGGTTGACAATAAAATTGTAGACAATTCTCGACGTAAAACTTCATTGCTGTCTCGAGATTTAGTTTATAGGACGCGTATCGTCTCGCTAAACTATATAAGTATATAACCTCTTGACCAACAATAAACATTTTCCGTCTCGGATTGTAATATTATACTATTACAACATTTTTTAATTACTTTTCTAAATTCTCCATGTCTTCTTTCAGCTTTAAATATCGCATTTGATGGAACTGTTCCTCTTTAGCCAGTTGGTTTAATTCCTCGATTTTCTTTTCCTTTAGATCTATAGTCTAAAAAATGTTGGTTAATTTATTGTTATAATAATAAACATTTTTTTAAATTAAGCCATGTTAAAAAATACTTTTAAATGTATCTCTAAACCTACCCAAGTTTTTAGGGATATTCATTTTAAATCCTGTTGTATATTATACGGAGCGTTAAAAAAACGTTACAAAATTTCGCGATGGGCTGCTAACATCAAAAAAAATTAAGTCAACTTTGTTTTATTTGAAATATCTTCATTTCGCGAGTAGAAAACTAAACATTTTTACAAAATATTGGTTTTTTTCAACTTCCTTGGAAATCTCGCGAAATGTTTTTTATAGTTTTGGTATAAACCCAGTAATTGTAAAAGAATGACGTTTTTTAGTTTTACAATAATCGGCTTTATAACGTGAAAGTTTTCTATAATATCAGCATTTTAAAAGCAGATATTTTATGCAGTCACTACATGTATGTCAAATCTTTTTGAAATAGTGTGTAATATATCGATGGCCCTTTTGTTACTAACCACCCTGTAAAAATTAAAGGCGTCTTACTTCATTAAGATCTTGAATTTCTTTTGCGTAGGTGTGTATAAGATTTTTCGATTCATCAAATTCCTTTTTAAATATTCGTTCCTTTTCTTCAGAACACTTAATGCTTTTTTCAAAATCTAAGTTAAAAAGGTTAGTTTAATTTTCTATCATTTTTTAAATTAACTTTTATATATTGTTAATCCAATTCCTCACCTTTGACCACTTTGTCCATGATCGTGTTTAAGTAAGTAGTTTCTTTAATTAATTTTTCCTTTTCATCCATTAGAGTAAGTTTTTCTTCTGCAAGTTTTTCTTTCTCTTCGATTAATTTCTTCACTGTTTCGGTTTGCTTGCCCAGATTTTTTTGCGCTTCTTGGTACTGCTGCTTGGATTTGTTATAAAGATCATGCGTTGCCTGGAAATGGGACATTTTTAAGAATTGGTGATTGCGAAGGTTTTGGCTGCCCCGTTTTTTTGTAGAACCAAGCCAGTCCTTATGGTTAACATTAAAATCCCCGAAGTTGATTACTTCGGCCAATGAAAACTGGGAAAAAGGAATCTTTATTTAAAGGAAGTCAAAGAAGTCGGTGTGGGAATTGTCAGATGGGGATCAGTATGTACAGTAGGTGAATTTGGTAGAAGAAGGGTTAGTTTAAGCCAAAGATTATCAGCCCCCCCAAGGAATTTAAAAAAGGTGTATGGAAGCCCAATGTATGGCCCATTCGATAAAAAAATGTCCAGCCCAGTATGAAAATAACTGTCAGAGTTGGCCCCGCAGATTCTGCGCAATAACAAAATTCCACGAAATAATTTAATGTTTTTACTTACAACGATAAATCAGTGTGAAGTTAGCCAACACATTATAATTTTATGGGGCCGGATTACCGTTTTTTGGATTGATCAAAACCTTCTTTTTTTAGGATTAGTGTTTATTAAATTGTGACTTTAATTTTGTGTTTATTGTTTGTTACTTATAATATCGTAACAAAATGACAGGGGTTTTAGGTTTTTGTCTTGCAAATCCAAGGGTAAATACCCCCTTTTTAACTTTAGGTAAGTATTTTTATTTAAATTAGGTGCTTCTTATAAGACGTAACGTTAGGTAACCGAATAAATAATAATATATCAATTTTAATAATAGAAAAGAAAATTTATGGAAATATTAGTGAGAAAAGTAAGGCAATCTTAACTATCTTTTTGATGATTGCCACAATGTTTGTGTATTTCTGGGATTATTAAAAAGAAATAAGGTTTACATTTAGGTACTTTTTTTTATTTAATAATTTAGTACTTTCTTTTAAAGGATCAAAATTATTGATTACTGGGGAGATCAGGCAAATTTTAATATATACAGGTCCCTCTAATTGAATGAAAGAAAAAATTTTATCGGTTTTTTTGGGGGGCTGATTACAAATCTAAAATAAAAATTCGGCAATGTTTTGTTTTCGAGATATTATCACAAAATTGTAAATCAAATAACCTTATTTACACATTCCCCCTTTTTTTGCACAAAAATTTTTGATTTTTACACAAATTGGCACACAATTTTCACAAACACCTTTTAAAAACTTTTTTATGTTGTTTTTACACCTTTTAACTTTTATTTTTAAGCAAATATGGCTGCTGCCTTTGAATTTAAAAAATTCGCAATTTAATAAAAAAAAAAAAAGAAATAAATAAAAATACAAGGTTTTAAAAGGTGTTATAAAATATCGTTACTTTTTGTAAAATAAGAATTGTGTACAAAAAAAGGGGAAATATAGTGAAAATGAGGTTATTTAACCTTTGATGATGAACTTTTGAAACGAAACGTTGCCAAAAACCCCCGTTTTCAAATTTGATCAAAAACGAAGAGGGGGCAACTTTCGAGAAAATACCATTTGTTTAAAAATAAATTGTTTTTTTTGGGTTTTTTAATCTTGCATTATCAACTTTTAAGCTCACATTCTGTACACACATAATATTTAAAAATATGTTAAATGGATACCGGTACCAAAGGTTACAAAACTTTTTAACCACTGTTATTCTGTCTCATGAATGTTTGTTATTAGTGAAAAGTATATGCCTAAAAAGCAGTTATAAAATTTTTTTTTTAATGTACAACCAGAATCTTAGGATTAGATTAAACTCATTTACACTATCTTGCCTTTCTTTTATCACAAAATTGGTGATAAGTACATAATACTGTCATACAATGTTTAAAATTTATTTTAAAAAATCGTGTTTTTATTTATTTACAAAGATTTTTGGTAAAAAAAAAAATTTCCCAAAAAAATATCGACCATTTAAATAAAAGGCAGTAAAGTGGCGCCATCTATTCTTTCCATATTATATCAGATGATATAAAATCTAATATTACACAATAATTTTAAATATTCTATAGTAAACCCTTTAATAACCAAAAATTTTTGTAAAAAATAATAAAAAAAGTGAATGTTGAAATTTGACATTTGATGATGTCAATTTTATAGATAGTAACAAAGAATTATGAAATCCGGCCCTGACCTACTATTCATTGCGCAAATCCGCGGGGCCAACCCCTATTCCCACTGCCCTGCACGCCTGGACAATTTTGTTCTACAGTACTGGGCTTCCATACACCTTTAAATTTTTTGGTCCTCCCTGATTCGAGGTTAGAAACTCAAATACTAGCTAGATTGTTGGGAACGTAGCACGGACGCCGCCAAGGGACCGAAAATATGAAATGAGTTTGTAAACTTGGTAAAAAAGTGATTGGTTGGTGTTTTCAATCATATTGGGGTTTTGGTAAGAATATAGATGATAAAAACCTCGTACAGCACAAAATATAAATTTTAAGGAGCACAAAAAACTCATTTGCTGCACTATTTTGCCTAGAAAGATTTTAAATTTTTTACATGTTTTGATTTAAACTATCACCCACGAAATGTTTTAAAGGGGAAACACACTGAGGACACTTTAAAAATGCAGCCAATCTTTCTTGGATATACAGGGTCTTCACACTAAATCCACTAAGTCTTGGGAGCAGCTGATATCGGGGTTTTTGTTGTTGTCTGTAGAGAGCAGTACTGCTGGGAGGGAAATTTTTTGTAACAGCTGTTATATATATATATATATATATATATATATATATATATATATATATATATATATATATATATATATATATATATATATATATATTATATATATATATTTTATATATATATATATATTTATATATATATATATATATATATATATATATATATATATATATATATATATATATATATATATATATATATATATATATATATAATATACGTAATATTTTATCTAAAACCACCAAAATCTCATTTTTGAAAAAAATGGTAATACGAGGTTTTCATAGTAAGTATGGGGTTTGGAAGGTAAAGATAATGGTGGACAGAGTTTATGTAGAAGTTAAGCCCACATATATTTGTATGAGATTAAACTCTTCGATGGCGGCCCCCAAGTGCACCCCTTACCCGTAAATCCCACTGGAGAAATATTTTACCTCTGGAATACTTTACTTTTGTGTGTGCCATCATTATTATTATTTCCAAATTTTATGATAGAGAAAAAGAAAACAAAAAGAGGAAGAAGGAAAACTGACTTGCCCTTCTCGAACTCGAAACGTTCACTAAGACTTCACCAGTCCTTTAAAGGGCATTAGAAGTTTTAGGTATTTTCAAAAATACCAATAAGATTGGCTTCGCCTGGGTGTACTACTTTTATTACACAGGGTGTACCACTTTTGCTACATGGAAGTCAGTATTCTCAGGATTTGGGTGTCACTTTCAGTATGTTTTCTTTGGGATTAGTCGCCTTCGGTACAGGTTCCGGCGAGGGTCCCGGGGTATAAAGAACTAGCCTGCTCAGCTCTATTGACCTCTAATAACTTGCAGATCGTCTGAAACAAAAAAGAAAAAAAACCCAAAAAAATTAAGAACACTAGTCAACGTTTCGGTGGCAAGGCGGCCACAGTTGTCAAGATGAAAAATCAAAAAAGAAATGTGAACTAAATTTTAAGAAATCTTTGATTAAAAAGGTAGAAAATTCTGCCTTTATACTATTTATGACGTTTTGTCATAAATGACATATTAGTTCATGACATTCAAACATTTTTAATCCAAAATTTTTAAAAACTTTCTTTTTTTATTTTTTATCTTGACAACAGTGGCCAACTTGCCACCAAAAAGTAGATTAGTGTTGTTGATTTTTTGGATTTTTGGGCGGTATTTTCTTTTTTGTTGCATGCGATCTGCAAGATCATAGGGCTGAGCAGACTCAGTTTGTTATACCTCGGGACCTGGACCGAAGTGGTCCATTTTCTAAAAATGTAAGGCGAGTAATTTTAAAGAAAACATGAAACAAGAATCCGCCACAAAACTATATAGAACATATTTACAATTTAGGGTATTGATATTGAGTATTCCCTTCAATTTTTAGGGATAACCTCTGAATCACCTTGTATACAGGGTGCCACAGATTCGAGTGCATGCATGGGGATCTCGGAAACCGTAAGAGATACGAAGTCGGTTAAATTATGGCAAAGTTGCGCATTTAGGTGCCTAACAACATGCCGTTTAGAAAGTTGTAAAATTCTGAGTACTTCCGGAGATATCCGAAAAAAAAAACGAAATTTTGCGATTTCGTTTTTATTTTTTTCTGGCGTTATTTAAAGAGATATGGAAAAACAAATGACACTTTCTTATGGCCACTTTTTAAGCTCTACAAAACAGCTTTGAGAGATTTTCTGTACGACGTTTCGTTTTCGTTAAACCATCATCAACTTTATTTTTTTAAATACGAACCTGGGTTTTTTATTTAATTTTTTTGAACCCCTTATTATCCCAATTACAAAAATGTATAACACTTAATATTTATTTAACAAATATGGAACGCCCCTATAAGAAATGATGTGCGTTCCTTGTCTAACTCATTGTCTCTTATGGAAAATATGTTTATTTAACAGAAAAATAATAAGTGTTATACATCATTGTAATTGGGATTATAACTGCTTCAAAAAAATGCAATAAACAATTGAGGGCCGTATTTAAAAAAATAAAGTTGATGATGGTTTAACAAAAATGAAACGTCGTACGAAAATTTCTCAAAGCTATTTGTAGGCTTAAAAAGTAGGCCAAAGAAAAAGTGTCATTTTTTTCCATATCTCTTTAAATAGTAACGTCAGAAAAAATAAAAACTAAATCGCAAAATTTCGGTTTTTTTTCGGATATCTCCGGAGTACTCAGAATTTTAGCAACTTTCTAAACGGCATTTTGTTACACCTAAATGCAACTTTGCTCATAATTTAACCGACTTCGTATCTCTTACGGTTTCAGCCCCATGCATCACTCGAATCTGTGGCACCCTGTATAATAAAATATATTTTTTTGTATCAATATTTGATTTACCTTTTCGTTTTCTCTTGATAAATTTATATCTTTACGTAGTTTTTCTATGTTGTTTTTGAGGTATTCGTTACTATTCTGAAGATCTTTTTTGTCCACTCTCAACTGAAAAAAAAATTATAGTCATTAAAAAATATAAAAATAAAATTGTCCTTTCATACTGCCAAAACGTTGCTTACCTGCTCAATTAATTTTCTTAGCTGCTTGATATTTTGATCGTACTTCGACTTTTCATTTTCTAATTTTTCATTTATTTCTTTTTGTATTTTTTCGAAATGATCTCGGTCTTTCCTTAGCTCTGTAATTTCCTGATCCTTTTTTATTGTTTCTTTAGTGAGTTCATCATATTTTTGTCCTAGCTCGATGACTCTTCTGTTTAGCTGATCAATCTGGAATAAAAAAATGCATATATTGCAAATATACCGGGTGGTGCGTCGCCGAGCGGAACATAGGAAATCCCATGTAAATTTTAAGGGGGTCAATTATTGGCTCCCCTGTACATTTTACATAAAAAATGTAACATAACTTTTTGAAAAGACCAATTTGACAAGCCCTCGTGCCAAGTTTCAAAAAATTTTAATAAGCGAATTTTGAATTATTCAACTAAATGTAATTGCAAAATTACCAAATTTTCGGTTCAGGTAAAACCAAATAGGCATCAGTAAAATAAATATTGTCTTTGACATGAGGAAAAGTGTCAATTAATCAGTGATAGTCGGTATTTGAAAAAAAAAATATAAATTATTCAATCAACGAAAAAGTATCCATAATTAAGTGGCATTATGAGGAAACAGTTTTAGAGCAGTTTAATTAATTACCTAATGTTTTATATGCAATTCTCTATTATTTTATTGTAAAACTCATTGTATTTTATTTCATTTTATTTTTCCACACCTAGTAAAATATTAAGAGTTCAGTTCTCTCTTTTTGAATCTACTTTCAATCTTCTGAGTTAAATATTTACAATTATTTATTGCGATGGCTTTGGACTCGAATTTACTGGTTGAAATGGACCAGATAGGCTTGATGGGAAAATAATTTGAAAATATTTCAGACACTGCTATTCATTTAATTAAATTCTAGTATGATAAAATTATTTTATGTTTTACCTATGTATTATTGATCTATAATACCTTAGAAACGGAATATGTTATGATAGCAATAATACCTGCTATCACACCTAGGGCATTATAAGCGGGCATTATGATAGTGCCCGCTTATAATGCCCTAATGCGCTAATATGGAAATTTTATTGCTTATCCAATTTTATTTCTCTCACAATAAAGATCAAGTTTATACAAAAAATAATTTTTTCTTTAAACAATACTACAAATTAAACTTTATTTCCAAAATAAAAATTACAATTTTGAAATGTCCCGGAAAATGTAGCTGATCCCACTATAGAATGGTCGGTGTTTTTTGTGATGGTAGCAGCGGTGGTAGCACTAACGCTATTTTGTATAGAAGAACAGTCCATTAAAGAATTTTCAATAGTCGATACGGAATTAACTGAATTGGCAATCATTTTGGCTACTTTGTTTTTGGCTTCTATATATCCTTCAGCTACTAAAGAGCTTTTCCATTTCCCATGTTGTTTTAGCGTTTCAAACGAAGCACCTGCCTCAACAAGTAAAGTTGACGATGTGCGACGCAAACAGTGGCCGGTGTAAGCTTCTGCATTATCCAGTTTTAAAAATTTTGCGATGAATGTTGGGACGCTTCCTATGGTATTTTTTCCAATGGGTTGTACTGTACATCGACCCTTTCTATAGGTAAGAAAGAATCTTCGCTCCTTTATTCCAGCTGGTCTTAATGTTGTGTACTTTTTTTATTAAATTTAAAGTGCCTAAATCTTCTTCAATGATAGTAAAACTTTTGAAGTTGAAGTTTTAGTTTCTGGTACCTTTATAACCAAGACTGTTCCTCTATCTTCAATGTCATCAATGGTCATTTTGACCAACTCATCTCGTCTTAAACCTCCAAAAACACCCATTACCAATATGACTTTGTGTACCAAGTAGATATCATCAGGAGCCTTCTTAATAAATTTTAATATTTGTTCTCCTTCCAAAACTTTAGACTTCTTCGGGACGTATCCTTTCGACTTAACTTTTAATAAAGATATGAGACGATGGTATTGCGAAATGTCTATATTTTCATTGACCATCAACGTAGACCTTAGGGTGGAATACTTGGTCCAGAGAGAGTTCGGACTGTATTTTTCCGACTAAAAATAATAAAGTTTGTTAAACATATGTATTAAAATAAAATCAATAACTTACCAGTTCCTGGAAATATGCCAGTAAAACGTTTTCGGTTATTTGAAGAATTGCGTTCGCATCTTTCCAAATACCAAATATGCCATACTCCCGATCATACTGTTGCCTTGATTTAACTGGCAAAATATTTTCGGTCGCTTTTATGGCCTTTTCTCTTATATTTTGTGGAATTTCTTCCATTTTGAGCAAATCGTTAAATAAAAAATGCCAACTGACTAACTGACAGAAACATCAAAGTCAAACTTAACACCAGTCATTATCTACTTACGTATACAGGTACAGGTGCAACTTATTTTTTATATTGCGAATAAATAATGTAATTAGTCATTGAAAAACTCTTTTTTGGGTAAAACATAAAGCATTGTATGCACCACGGGCTTTACTGGACTATAATGCCCATCAGGTCGAAATCTAGCCCTCGGGCCAGAGGCCCTCGGGCTATTTCTGACCTTCAGGCATTAAAGTCCCAGTAACGCCCTTGATACATAAATAGCTATAAAACTTGGCACGAGGTTTTGGCAGATTGGTCTCTTCAAAAACTTATCTTACATTTTTTCTGTAAAATGTACAGCGGAGCCAATAATTAAACCTCTTAAAATTTACATGGGATTTCCTATGTTTCGCTCGGCGACGCATCACCTGGTATGTAGATCCGAATGAGAAATATGCTCTCTTATCCTTAGATTTGTGCAAAGCTTTTGATACGGTAAACCATGATATAGGTATTGCTTTAAAAATTATTTAATGTCGGAATACAATGATTTTTTTCTTTTTATTCTGATGAACCTAGTCAGGACATTAAAACAAAGTTATTAAATTATTGTATTGTCATCGGCTCTTGACCACAATACAGATTTGTAAGTTAATCAGACTTCTT
The DNA here is from genome assembly GCA_019359885.1 of Listronotus oregonensis. Lineage (NCBI taxonomy): Eukaryota > Metazoa > Arthropoda > Insecta > Coleoptera > Curculionidae > Listronotus > Listronotus oregonensis. The sequence goes on from JAHBCN010022632.1 coordinate 12,090, forward strand.
AAAATAGGTAAAAATTACGTTGAAAGAGTCTGTTACATACGTACATACATACATACATACAGGTCAAGCTAATAAAAGCGCGGTAAAAATAATTTTGGGAACCACTGGTATACAGGGTGTTTATTTAATATTATGAAAAATTTTACAGACGAACTCCTTGGTAAAAAATACGAATAATAGTTCCTTATATGTTCCATACTCTAACTTTTGAACTACAGGGCAGTAAAGTTTAAGGAAAAAAATTAAATTATTTTATATTATAAATGTGGATAAAAATAAACGGGGAAATTCGAGGCAGATGTTTATGTTTTCCAAGGTTTTCTTATAACAATATTTGTAATCATCTGCTTCTGTGGAAAAAAGTTGAAATTTGTAACCCATAATTTTTTCACTGTATCTTTTTTTGAGATTTAAAATTTTAAATTTAAGAAATGGTTTGTAAAGGCCTTACTTAATTAGCAACTTTGTGGTCCTGTGAAATTTGTTGTAAATTGGGCCGTTTTCGAGTAAAAAAAATAAATACATTAAAAACTGCTCAACAAAAAGATCGTACCATTTAATTTTTAGACCCATTTTTAAACTGCTGTAACTTTTATAAAAATTAACTTTTTTGAATATCTAAAATGAAGTTTAAAACGTTTTTTCTACTTTAAGCTGTATTGCATTTAGTTTTAGTAACATGAATATTATCATGATGTACAGGGTGATCAATAGAGTGCTGCAAAAAAACAAAAAATTCGAGCGTGTCCCATTTCAGTGGTAATTTTTTTGGTCGTTATAATATGGATTGTTACCAAGGTCATATAAATATCTCTAGACGTTAATGCCAGTTTTTGAATTGAGGTCCTCTGGCTCGCGGTACGTCAAATTTTGGTAACCAATTCCTTAAAAAGCTATAACTGCCAAATGGATTGACGGATTTCAACGAGTGTTTCATATTCGGAAAACTCATTTCATGTAGATTTTTTATGTCCTAAGCACTTTTCGAAAGGTTTTAATTTTATGAGTATACGGGGCCAACAAATACCAAAAACGTAGCTGATTTAGAAATCCTAAATAT
>JAHBCN010022633.1:0-13115 GCA_019359885.1 Listronotus oregonensis
AATTCCACCACTTTCCTTTTTTCTGGTAATTAAAAGCCTATGGAAGCTGGTTCCATATTAACAACTTAAAAAAATAAAAAATTTTTTCTTTACCGGCTTTTCTAACCTTCTACCTCAAAAGATGTTTTTTTCCCCAATAATTTTAAATAAATTATTTTAATCGAAAATAATAGCCAAAAAAACCCAAAATTTTTATATACTTCTTAGGAGTGGAATTTTTATAAAATTTTTTACCTCATTCTACCCTTTATGGAAAAAGTTTAAAAAAATTTTTTCCTTTTTGGCTGACGTCCCCTTTTTTCAAAATAAAACCCCCCAAATTTTACCCACTCCCATTTTTACAATTTTAAAAAATTTTACTTTTTTTTTTTTCTAAAACCTTTTTATACGTCCTTACTTTGCAACGACCGGGGCTTCTGCTAGAGTTTCTAACTTCCAATCAGGTGGGTTTGATTTTTTTTTTTTTAAAATTTACCCCTTTTTTTACCCCCCTTTCCCAAATTAATTCTGTACCCCCCAAAAATCCCCATTTGACAATTTCCACAAAAAGAGTTCTTTGAGTTTCGTTTAATAAAGATTGACACTATTATTTTCCATTTTTTTTTGGGGCCAAAAAAGTAATGGTCCTCGGGAATTTAAATGTTAGAATAAGGACTGGCTAGGTTTTAGAAGAATCGCAATCAGTAACTCCTCCCCAAATTTTAAATTTAAAAAAACCTGGTTTTTTTCCCAAAGGGGTTCTCGCACATAATAAAAACCCCCCCTAGATTTTTTTCTTATTTTCCAACCCAAACCCACTAAGATCAGTAACTGCTTCCCTTGGTCGCTTAGTTTGGGGGCCCCTTAGTCACCTTCCCCCCACATACTCTACACATTCTGAGGGAAAAAATAATGCCTTCACCAACCGTCTTTTTTTACAACTCGGCCGACTGGGATGGTCTAAGATTTTTTCCCCCTTTTATCTTTGGGATTATAGCTACTTTTTCACTTACGATCTTTCCGAAATTTGTAAACAACTTACGAAACAATTCAACTGCGCATTGAGACCTATATTCCTCCCCCCCAAAAAAGAACCCTCCCCCTTTTTAAAATTTTTTAACGGGGGTTTTTTTCCAAACCATTTGCCAATCCCGGATTTTAAAAAAAAAAAACCCAAAAAAATTTTTTTTTTTAAAAACCGTCCCCGAATATCGACAGGTTGAAAGAAGAAATCAGTTTAATCAAACTATTTCAGCCCCCAAAAAGACCGATTGATGAAAAAAAAAATAAAATCATCTTTGTCCGAATGACAAAAACCCCCTTTCCCCTTTTTCTTTGCCAAAAATATAAGTTAAAACTTTTACACAAATTCTTATACCCCCTAATTTACCACACCTGAACTCACGGTACGTTAGTACGGGGGCCCCTTAAAACCGTCGTGGATTGTCTTAAGAAAAAAAAAAGTTTGGAAATTTTTTTTTAAATTTTTAAAAAAAAGTTGCCAGAAAAATTTTTGGGTTTTTATGAAAAAAAAAATGTTATTTTTTTTTTCTATAATATTAATACCTTTTTAGACATTTCTTTAGTTAAAAATGGCAAAAAAAAAAAATTTTTCCCCCAACAAAAATTTTTAAAAATTCTTTTTTTCAGTTATTAGAGGGGAAAAAATTTTAAAAAGTTTTTGTTAGTGCCCCCTTTTTTTTTGCGTTGATTTTTTTAAAAAAGAAGGTATTATGTTACTGATTTATTATTTTTTTTTTTAAATTTTTTTAAATAAAATACAAATACCTACTTAAAAAAAATAAAAAAAAATTTTAAAAAACTGCTCAATAGAGATTACCAACGTTTTTAAAAAAACTCAACAAATGAGCAACGCCGTTTAATAAAAAAAACAGTATTCAAGTTCAAATAGGTTTTTTAATACTAGAATTAAAAATTGAATATTTTAAAAATTTTTAAAATTTTTTGAATTTTTTATCTGTTTTTTAAAATTTCTAAAACTAGTATTTTAATACTGGGGGTATTGGAATTCGAATATAAAAAAAGTCCCACAAATTTTTTAGTTCAATTTTTTAAAAAAATTTTAAGTTTTTTAAAAAAAAAAAAAAACCTAAAAAGGCCCACCCGGGGATAACATACCACGTTATTTGTTACAAGTGGTGTTTTTAAACCCCCTATGGGGGAATCAGAAAATATATTTTTTTGTCAAGCAATAATCCCTATAAACTGTTTGTTCTGTCCAGAAAAAAAAAAAATTAAAAATTTGTGGAGTTTTAAAGTATTTGCCAATATGAAGGTTCTTGGGGGTTTTTTTAGAGTTGAATTTTTTTTTTTTTATTTCCCCCAAAAACTTAAAAATTTTAAACAGTTAAAATTTAATTATTTTTTTTAATTACAATTAATAAGCACTATACCATGAGTAAATTACCCATAATTTTATAGAAAATTAATAAAAAAAATTGGGGGTTTTCAATTAAAAAAATAGTTGATTTACTCGTTGTAATAGACTATTTTTTTAAAAAATTTTTCCCCCGGAAAAAATAAAAAAACCTGTCCAAGCAATGTTTTAAAATTATATAATTAAAGTTTTAATTACTTTAAATTAAAAAAATTTAAAAATTTTAAAATTTTTTCCGGATGGTAAATAATGAACTTTTTTTTTTAAAATCAATATTATTTCCTCTCTTACTACAAAAAAAAATATTTAAATATTAATTCCGACTGTAATATGCCAGTTTATTGCTAATTAAAATTTGTTATAGGTGTTTTTTTTGAAGTTAACGTTACCTTAATAAATGGGGTTTTAAAAAAATTGTAAAAAGAAAAGATTAACGTTATACTTTATTTTTTAATTTTTAAAAAATTTAAAACCCCTTTTAATTTTTTTAAATTTTAAAAAAATCGCAAACATACAAAGGCCAATTTAAAAAAAAAAAAAATTTTATTGGGGCTTTATCTTATTGTTACTTTTTAAAAATGACCTTTTTTTTTAAAATTTTTAACATTTTGGAATTTTCAAACATGTTTACTATTTAAAAAAAAAAAAGATTGTTGTTTATTCGTAAAAGTAAAAAAATTGTGTTAACTTTGCATTCTTTATCTTCCTTTTTTTTTAAAAATTTTAGAAGTCTAAAAATCCCCCAAAAGGGATTTTTCTTAGTTAGTTTTTAAAAAACCAAATTTTTTTGGGAAAAAAGTGAATTCTTTTTCTTTCTTATAAAGTAAGAAATTTTTTAAAAAAGCTAGGGGAAAATTTTAAAATTTGCCCAAACCCAAATTTAAATTGTGTATTTTTTCAATATTTAAAAAAAAAATTTTTAAAAAAAAAAAATGTTTTTTTTTTTTTTTTTTAAAAAAAAAACCCAATTTTTTTTTTTTAAATTTTTTTTTTTGGGGTTTTGTTATTTTAAAAAAGAAAATTTTTATTGGGGGTTTTCTAGTTTTTTTTTTAAAATTTTAAAAAAAAAAGTGGCTGGGGGCTCCCCCACAAACTACCCCGGAGACGGCTTCATGAGCGAGGACTTAAGGCGCGCAGGCGTGCTGCCGCCCGCCTTCCAGGCTTCTTTTTGAGCTGAAAAAGGGGGCTTTGGGCTGTAGATCATGCTAACGGGGGGGTCCCCGAATGGGGTAGGTGCATGTTTCCCGGATGAATGTAGGTTTAATTTGTATAAAGTGACGGAAAAATTTTTTGGGGGAAGAAAGGGAAATATCTGGAAGAAAACATGGATGAAAAAGGGGCCTTTTGAAGGTGGAGGACTGCTTGTGTGGGGTGGTGTGATGTTGAATGGGAGAACAGATTTGGTTGTTTTGGGGGGGAAGGGGAAAGCTGAAAGGTGTCGAGATATGTGTATTAGGGATATTGTTATTCCTTTTGCACAAAATTTTTTGGGGATTTTGTCTTGGTGGACGACAACGCTCGTCCACATAGAGCCAGAATCGTCCAAAAGTCTTAAGGGATAACAAAAAAAAGGGGTTTTTCGGGAAAACCGTCCGTATAAATTTGTAGAAACGTAAAATTTTTTAAAAAATTAAAAAAGGGAAAAAAAATTTTAAAGGGGATTTTAAACAAATGAATAAAGAGTGGGTTTTTAAATTTTAAAACCCTTAAAACTTGGTAAAAGTTTGCCCTTTAAAAAAAGGGGAAGTTGGGGGGTCAAAAACCCCCCAAAATTTAATTTTAATTTTTTTTTTTGGCCGTTAATCATTAATTTTTTTTTTTACATTGTTTTTTAAAAAGGGGTTAAAAATGTAATTTTACCCAATTGGGTTTTAAAAAAAACATTTTATCTAATGAGGTTTTTATTTTAAGTTTATTAAAACATGTGTAAATGGATTATAAAACCCCTAAATTTACATTCATCTAGGATTTTAATAATAAAGACTTGCAACAACGTCTAGGAATAAAAAAAAAAAACAATATTATTCTAATAAGTAAAACATTTTGCTACCCAAAATGGCACAAAAAAAATTTTTTAAAATTTTTTTTGAAAGTTTTTTGTTGATCCCCCGTATATCATGGTGTACAACCCCAAATCCCCTAATTTATGTTTAAAAATGTTTAAAACTTTAAGCCCTTTTGGGAATTTTTAAACCATTCACACCTAATGCCATAATAACGACGCTTTTTTGCTAAAAAAATTTTTACAGGCATTAAAAAAACATAAATCGATTAACGGTAGAAATCGTTTCGAGATATTGACAAAAAATTCAACTGGGCCAAAACACAAAATATGGCCCCTTTTGGGGTTCCCAAAAATTTGGGATATTTAAATTTCCCAAAACAGGTACGCGTTTGGGGGTTTTTTGGCCCCCATACTCTTTTAAAAATTTTTAAACCCTCGAAAAGTGCTAAGGACATAAAAAAAAACAAAAATGAAAAATTTTCCCAATATGAAAAAAACTCATTGAAATCCGTCAATCCATTTTCCAGTTATAAAAATTTTTTTTAAAAAAATTTATTACCAAAATTTGACGTTTAGAAGCGTATCGCAAGCCAGAGGTCCTCAATTTTTAAAAATGGCAAAAACGTCAGAGATATTGATATGACCTTGGTAACAACCCCTTTCAACCAAAAAAATTCCACTGAAATGGGACACACTTTGAATTTTTTTTTTTTTTTTGCAGAATTTATTGATCACACTGTACATCATGATAAAATTCATCTTACTAAAACTAAATGCAATACGGCTTAAAGTAGAAGAAACGCGGTTTTAAACTTCGTTTTTTTTATTCAAAAAGTTAATTTTTTAAAAAAAAAACAGCAGTTTTAAAATGGGTCTAAAATTTAAATGGAAGATCTTTTTGTTGAGCAGTTTATGTTTACTATTTAAAAAAATTTTTTTAAAAAAGGTGTTTATTTTTTTAAAAAAAAAGTTTACTTTAACAATTATCATCCATCACATTTTTCTTTGAAAATAACACAAGTTTAAAAAAATTTAAAAATTTTTTTTTTTTATAGAAGTAAGTCTTAAAAAAAATTTTTTTTATTATTTGGAAAATAGAGAAAAAATAAATTTTTTTAATTTTAAAAACAAAAATAAGTAAATTTTTCCCCTTTAAAAATTTTTTTCCCAAAAAAAAAATGAGTTGTGCATTTTTTTTAAAAATAAAAAACATATAAAAAATCTATGTTCTTTTTTAACTTCAGAATAAAACCAAATTTAAGTTGTTTTAATAATCTGCATGCAAACAAAAGCTTATTCTAAAATTTGGTTGGTAGAACTATTAAAGCAAAGCGTGAAATACTTGATATAAAATGTTACAATAATTTTATTATAAAAATATAGTAAATTGCACCCCACACCTTTTTACTATAATTTAATTATTTTGTTAAAATCTTATTTTTTTATTTCAACCTAATTGGCAATAATTGATTATTAGACTTTTTATTACTGTAACACAAATTCTTTATACCTAAAAAATATTTTCTTTATTTTAGTTCGGTTTGCTATAAAAGCATGTTTTTTTTTTTTTTTAAAAAAAATTTTTTTTTTTAAAAATTTTTCTCAAAAAAACATCAAAAGAAACATACGTATGCCCCCCATTTTTTTGTAACTCCATAGATAACCCAACATGGGGGGCATTTTTAAAACCCCCTTTTTTTAAAAAAAATTTTTTTTTTGTTGCCAGTAAAAAGGGTTTTTTGCTAGTTTGCTCTTGTGGGGGGAACCCAAGGATATCTTTTTTACAAAAATTTTTTTTTTTCCTGATGATCCTAGTCAGGACCAGCATAAAATTATAAGCTTATTGTATTGTCATCGCCCTTTTCCCCCCCTGTCAAACTTTAAAGTTAATGAAGTTGGTAAAAATTTAAAAAAATATTTTTGGGTTTTTTTTTTTGGGGGATTTCGCCTTTCTATTTTTTTGGAAAAAAGGGGGCCCTTTTGGGGCCGGGGGGGGAAAGGGGGGTGCCCCTTGTCCAGCCCAGTGACCCTTTCCAGATCGCCTGCAAAAAAAAAGAAAAAACCCCCCCAAAAAAAAAAAAAAAAAAAACAAATATTAATTACGTTTCGGTGGAAAAGGGGGCCCCCGTTTTTCAAAAAGAAACAAAAAAAAAAAATTAAACTAAAAAAAAAAAAATTTGGGGCTAAAAATTTTTGGAAATTCTAATACCCCTTTAACTTTTTAATGACGGTATAGTAGTATGTATTTAAAAGCCCAAAAAGGGGGGTGATATGGTTTTTAATTGATTTTAAGTTTCCCAATTTTTCTTACATCAAGCATAGATAAAAGTATTTTTTTAAAATTAAAAAGGGATATTGATGCTACACATCTGCTTTATTTAATAAAAAAATGCACTTTCCATTATTTTACGTTTTTTGAACAATTTTTTTGTAAAATGCTAGAAAAAAAAAAAGTTTATTATGTGGTTATTATAAAGGGGGTGTTGACAGATTTTTGATTTGTGGAATTCTGTGTTTTTAATATTTTCCCCTATGTTCTTTTATGCTTTGGCTAATGGTCAAAATTTTACCTATATTAAATTTATTATTTTCCCAAAGGGTTTTTATAAATGACATTTTTGTGTTTTGGGTTATATTGTATGATTTTGTGTTTGTTACTTGAAAAAAATTTTGTTTTGTGGTTTAAAGATAGTGCGAATTTTAAAATTTTGGTTACCTATTCGAAAAATTTTTAATTTTTGATAAGCCAGTTATAGGGAAAAATAGATTTTAAAGGTCTATTTTATTTTATCTTAAATTTGGTTGTTCAAATTTTAAAAAATTTTTTATAAAATCAAGAGTAATTAATTTGAATTTTTTTTTTTTTAAAAAATTTTTTGTTGGAGCTTTTGGGAGCCAATATCTTCAAAGAAAAGGCCTAAAAGGAAAAAAGGTTATATGAACTTGTAGTATTTTTTTTACGTGCTTTTTCATATTCGGGTTTTTTCCCCCACATTTTCCCAACACCTGAAAAAAAAACAGTATGTCGGAAAAAATTTTTTTTAAGTGGTTAAATTTTTTTTAAATTGTAACAATAGGTCAAAAACCAAATTTTTAAACATTCTAGTTTTAAAACTTTCATTTATATTTTAAATCCTTACTTCATAGCCAATGTTTTTTGGTTATATGACACCACAATTGATTACCCGGGAAAATTTTTTTTTTTAAAATCTTTTTTAAAAAAAAAAATCCCATTTGCTTTAAACTTTTTGGCAATCCTTAAAAAAATTTTTTTGGCAAGACATTTTAAAAAAAAAACCCCCCCCAAAAAAAACAAAAAGCCTAACTTCATAAAAAGCATTACGTTTAATAAAAAAGGGGATTTTTTTTAAACCCTAATATCATCTAAAAAAAATTTTTTTTTAAATTTTTTTTATGTTCGTATAAAATAGAATAATAAAATAAAGAGCTTATTTTATAAATACAAAAAACAACTATACGAAAGATTTCTTCAGAAAAACCACCGATTTATTCATAAATTATAACCCCAAAAAAAGAAACAATTCAAAAACGACACTAAAAGATAATCCCAGCAAAAAAAGGCGGTTAAAAACATCCAGCGTTATAAGGGTTTCAAAAAAAAAATTTCATAACGCGGCTCCTTACGTATTTCTTATGCGAGATGAAACCGGGCCTTAAAAGGGGGCCCCCCCAAACCAAGGTGAAATTATGCGATAAAAAAGAAAGTATAAGAAAATGTGGGAAAATGCTATACGAATATTTTTCTAATAAAAAGTTAGGCCCCCTCTTTTTTAAGTGGGGTTTTTTTTTAAAGGTACATATTACATTCATTTAATAAATTTTCATTTAAAATAATAATTTAAATATACTATATATTATATAAGTGACAAACAATTGTATCAATAAACTTTTTTTATCATTATTTATTTATTTAATTCTCAACCAAATATACAATTTATTACAGGAAATATGATAACATTACAAAAATAACAATAATAACTTTAACAAGAATTCGTTAATAAGACAGTTAAATTAATTTTAAATAGTTTTATATGTATTTTTGACATTGATTATTTTTTATTTTTATTTATTTTTATTTCGTTATAAAGTTTTAATCTTATTTTAAAATTACTTTTAATTTGAATTGTTTGTAATAAATCTGTTTATCTAGTTTATGCCCATATAAGTTATTATTATTTTTAAGTATGATATTTAAATTTTGTTCTTTTAATTTCAGGGTTTAAATAATTGAATATTTATTTATTTTGTATGTAGGATTAATATCAAAATTGTTAGTTGGTTTATACAAATTAATTGTTGATTTAAGATATGGTTTTTTATGAATACATTTAATTATTTTATTTTGCAAGCACATTTATATTCGCTGGCCAAAAAAATGTTTTAGTTTTCGGCATCGTTTCCAGCTTATTTTACAGGTTATTTTTGGACCTGACCAAGTAAAATTAAAAAAAAATGCTACTTTTACTTGTTATTAAATGCCTAAAGAGTTACTTTACAGGTACTTTATTTTAAGGAAAATGCAAAAGATATAGTATAACTTCTATAACTATTACAAAATAGGTATCATAGAGCGGTTTTAGCTATAATAATGCTAATTGTCAAACAGGAGGTCTAAATAACGGCTCCTACACATGCCAAAGAATTACACTAAAAATTACTTAAGGCCAAAAAAGCACTAGTACAAAAATCTTAACAAAGTTGCATTTTAATTTAGAAATTCAGGTTTAAAAAAGTTGGCCCTCTTTCTATCTAACGGCATGCATACATTTAGTAAAAGGAATGGGGTCCAAGCTTCTTAAACCTTAGTTTTTTAGCCTAAAATATAATTTTTATTAATATCCTTAGTTAATTTTTTATGTAACATGTTTGGTATGTATGAAACCTGCCTTTTTAGACCTCTTATTTGACAAGTAGCATAATGATAATGGCTCTTTAGCCGAAAGCGCTTTGCTAAGATTCTTAATTTGTAATATACACGTTAATACTCAATCTTTAGCATTTTTCTTATTTTTAAAACGTTTATTTAGCTAGATTCCTCACTTTATTTTGAAAAGTTTGCCTTAAGGGGAAAAAAGATTTTAAATTATTTGTCTACCTACTGACTTAGATAATAGCTGAAGTGTGGACTTACGCGAGGCAATTCCTTCAATAAGGCAAACTGGGAAAAGAACAAACCGATTTTAACGTACAATTTTAAGGTGTTATAGGTTATTTTAGGTTTATATTTGGGTTAAAATTTTTTTTTCCCCCTTTTTAATTTTCCCCACTTTAAATTTTTTAAGCAAAAAAGGAAATTTTTCCCCTTAAGGGGTTAAAAAGGCCCCAAAAATTTTTTTGGGTTCAAAACCTTTTTTCCCTTCTTTTTAAAAAGGGGTTTATTTAACTTTTCCTTTTTTAAACCCCTTTTTTTTAATTTCCCCCGCAACTAACTGAATGGTGCAAAACAGCTTCTGTGGTCCCAAAAAAAAAAGGCAGGTCATCTAAGGAAAAAAAAATTTTTTTTTTTTTTGTGCATCGTAAAAAACGGGTCGTAAAGTACAACAGTGGGTGTAACGGTTTTGGTCCCATCCTTGGAGATGGAATATCTCAAAATTTTTCCTTTGGGGTTTTTTAGTCACTTCAAAAAATTTTCCCAACCACATGCCTTTTTAATTTAAAAAAAAGGGAACGCCAAATTAACTATAACATGGTTCAACACCATATTACCCCTAAATTTGGCCTAAAATCCCCGATCTCTCCCCAATCGATGGGGGGACACCCCATGTAGCAAACTATTAAAATTACAGTACCCCCCTTAGGCATAAGTAGGCCAAAAAAAATCAAAAAACCCCCAGTTCTACATTTTTTCCCCCACCCCCCATTCTTTTTTAGGGTGACTCTCGACATTCTCGAGGGGTTTTTAAAATTTTTTTTTGTTTTAAAAAAATATTTAAGGTTTCAAAAAATATATAATCTAACGATTTCCACAAGCCGAATAAAAAAAACTGCCGAAAAGTTTAATGCGTAGCCCCCATTCCCCCCTCCCTTTCTATTCTCTCATTTTTCTTTATCTATTACTTTTTCACTTTGTTTCCCCCCCTTGTTTCTGTTGCCAGACGCCCTTACCTAAACACACAGACTCGTTCTGGCATGATATTTTTTTCACGTATTTCCAAAATACCCCAAAAAAATTTAAAATTTTTTTTAAAAAATATTTTCTTATAAATTTATGATTCTACTTAAAAGGATACACTTTTATTAGATTTTTAATTAAAAAAGTCCCCAAAAATTTAAAAAAAACCAAAATTTTTTTTTTTTTCAGATTAGGCGAATCTCTCCAGATAATTGTCAGATTATGGAACATTACGTCTAAAACATCAAGATAAACCATATTTAATTTGACCGCTTGAGTATTTCAAAATGTCAATTTTTTTACATTCTAATAATGGTCGGGGGTTTGTGTCACATCCAAATCGTCAGAATATTGATAAAAATTTTTTTTTTTTTTACTTAACATCCCCTTTAAAACCTGACCGGGTTTTTAAATTTTTTTTTCTCATTTTCAACCCCCTTCTACGACCCCCCCACCATGCAAACGATTAGATAACATACGTACATTATTAAAAATACTGGAACATGGATGCTATCAATATCTAATGCGCTCAAGGATGAACATTTTTTTTCCCTTTTTTTTAAAATCTCTAGAAGGGCCCCACCGATAAAAAAAGGGGTACATTTTAACAAAATTTTTTTTTAATTTTTTTCATTAACGTAACTCAATAGATCCCATGACGCTGAGTAAATCGTCATTTAGCATCGTGGGCCCCCCCACTAAATTTCCCAAAAAATTTATATTTAATCTTTCCCCGAGTTAAGACGGTTCAAATTTAAGAAAAAAAATTTTTAAAACCCCTGTATTTACACCAAAAAAAAAAGGGCCAAAATAAAATTTGGTCCACCCCGTATAAACAAATTTACTCGGATATAATAGCCACGTGACGTAATACCAGACATCATTTTTCCTTCTTTAATAAACTACTTTTAGGTATTTTTTAAAAAATTCATTTAAAATTTTTTTCAAAGTAAACGTGATTTTATTGAAATAGGAAACTAACTTTACTTTAATACTCGTGTAATATAACGTACTTTTATAATAGCATTACTGGTCATTCAAACTAAGTTTAAACCATCAATCGAATCCAGACATCATAAAGGTTGCAGTAGGTTGAAATTTAATCTAAATACCTCACTAACTTTTAATGTTACTAGCAGAGAGGGTTTCCTGGAATATTTTCTAATTTTATATATAAGGGTAGTTCAGAACTATTCATATAAGACTTTAATAACGTTTAAATGGTTTTAATGCATTTTATCTATATCAAGCCGCAAAACTTAATTATATTATTTTGAAAAAGCTTAAGTTTAGCAATAATTAAATACCACATACAGGGTAACCACGACGAACTGTGGCAATATCTATATACGTTTTTACGTCAAAAATGCCGTTTGCAAGTCCCAAAATAATCATTAATTTTTGCTATAAAAAAAGCCTTTTTTATTATTATTTAAATTTATTGTTGAAAAAGGTCCACTTAAACAGATTTTTTAAAATATTTTATTAACTTATTAGACAAGGTGTACCAGATTAAAAATGAGATTTATTAAATAAAACGTCCCAATTTTATTATTTAATCTTATTTAGCAGTAAGAATTAGGGCAAGTTTGCCCAACCGCTGTGTTCACACGTCGTGGTCGTGGTTGGGCCCAGTAGGTTTTTTTTGTAAATGCGCTAGAGTTGCTGGTTTGGCAATTTTTTGGCTAGCGTATGGAACGGGATCGAAGCTAAGATGAATACAAGGCTTAACCAAAGTGTTAGCATACCGTGCTGATGAGTGAATGACATCCAGTCCCTTTAAAACAGGTGTGTCTCAACGTGCCTCTAAAAACGGGGGCCCCTTAGGTATCTAGCCTTACTGCGGTAATGCGGGGCTCTCCCCCGGGGGACTATTACTTCCCATCCAAACAGAAAGCGGAAGAACCCCAAAGGGAAAAAATTACAAATGTGCGCTGACCGAAACCGAAAGGTCACAAACAGATAAAGGGCCCGACCAAAACGGGTGAATCCGTTTTTAAAAATTTTAAAAACGGGCCTGTTTCCCGGGAATGGCAAAACATTCCGGGCAAACAGGTGCTTGGAGGGGTCCCGAATCCCAAAAAAAAAGCGGGACAGAACCCCTTCTAGAAAAAAAGGGTTCCCTGGCTTTAAACAAAAACGATAGGCCGTTTTCTTAGGGGAAAACCAGATGCGGCCTCAGAAAAAACATCTGGTTTCTGTAACAAGGACCTGGTAGCTACCCCGTCACTAGACCGGGAGGGAGGGGGATGACGGATCTAATTGTCTGGTCCTCATACTTCCAGGAGCAGGGGGTTACATTAAATTTTCAATCCATTAATGTAACATGTGATTTACTAGTACTTACTTCGGTTAAAATATATGCATGGTAATGTACCATACCTGTTTCGACACCTCATTCTTTAAGATTAGTCTGTTGTGAATTTAGGGCCCTGCGACTTGGCTAGATAAAGCTCTTATTGTTTTTACACCGGGGAAAAGGGGTTTTTCCTCGTTCTTTTTTTTTTGGGGCCGATTTCAATATGCACCGGAGATAACATAACCTAAAAAAAGAAGTATATACTTGAGGGTTTTAACTCATGAACTGTCTATATTTTTTC
>JAHBCN010022634.1:0-13190 GCA_019359885.1 Listronotus oregonensis
TTTTCGATTAAAAAATCGTAGGAATGCCTCCTTCAAAATTATGACATACCATTAAGTAACACCCTGTATTTTGTTTATAATAAATAATATGGATTATTCCAACAAAAATGTTAATATCGTTATATACTTGTATATATTGTCAGAATTTATACATTTCTGACAGTTTATTAAGTTACATTTTAGTTAAAAATTGTTATTTTATTTTGTTTCAAATATACAGGAATATTAAAAATTAAAGATTTTTTTTGGTTTGTTTCCACAAGATTTTTTGTGACATATACGGCCGAGTGATGATCGCGTTGTTAAATTTAGCAATGGACGAATTGTTTAAAAGTTAACAACGGTTTAAAAATGTTTAAAAAAATGTCAGATTTTGACAGGTTGCCTTCTAAAATCATTGAATAACATTGGCAATGACGTTTTGTTAAACATTCTAAACCGTTATTAACTTTTAACAATAACTAAGTCCATTGCTAAATTTAACAACGCGATCATCATTCGACCGATAAAGAGGTAAAAAATTTTAAGATCTGCACTTTTTTCTGGCAATTTTTTAATAGAGGTATAATAAAATTAAGCTACCCATAACTAAAATAATTTTCATGTACACCTACATGGTAAAGTATCTAGGAGGTTTCATTCACCATGTCTCCTGGATTTACCTATATTTTTAGGATAAGTCGTACTTAATAATGAAAACAAATTTTTCATTTTTAAGTTTATTTTTTTTAAATGAAACCCTCTGTATATTTTGCCAAATTCTGACTCTATTCAATTCTACATCGAAAATGTTAAAACTAATATACATCAATAATTGCTGGTTTTTAAGATAATTAATAAAGTAACTAAATGATAGGGCGCACATAACATGGGATTCTGGTTCTCCAATGATTTTTTTTTTAATTTGAGTAAGTTTTCTTTAGGTCAAAAGGAATATCTTTTAAATGGGACAAGCCTTTAAAATTGGATTGCATTTTAATACTAAATTTAAACAAAAGTCTGACTTTGATTTGCTATTCAACACATACAGGGTGCTCCAGCATTAAAAAAAAAAAATGTTTATGCCAAGTAATATGTTAATTTTATGATATATTTGTATATATTTTTAGAATTTTTACTTCTTTGTTAGTTTCTTGTGCTCCAAGTCAAAAAGCAGGCTAATTTTGCGTTTTTGAAATTTTAAGCTAATGATCATATAATTAAATAAATAATTTAATGAACAATATTAAATTATTAATAGGTAAATCCAGGAGACATGGTAAATGAAACCTCTTAGATACTTCACTCTGTAGGTTTTCACGAACATTATTTAAGTTATGAGTAGCTTAATTTTATTATATTCCTATTGAAAAATGGTCAGAAAAATGTGCAGATTTTAAAACTAGGTTCCTCTTTATATGTCACAAAACATCTTGTAAGAACAAACCGGAACAAAAAAAAAAAATTTTAAATTCTAAATATCCCTGTATATTTAGGACAATAAACCAAAATATTTTAACTTAAATTTACCTTAATAAACTGAAGAAGAAGAAATATATACAAGGATATCACGATATTAACATTTAAGTTGGCATAAACTATATTATTTATTCGATACGGGACCACCCAGTATGTTTTTAATGTTAAATCAATATATTTTAACTCTAAACAAATATAAAAAATATGATTTCGTTAAACAAGACGAAATTTCACTATTTTTATGCGTTTATATTGGAATTAATAAACAGTTAAGCCTTAACTTCTCAATGATTTTTTTGGGCCAACCTATAGGCCTGCACAAAAACGTCCCATTTAAAAGATGTTTCTATTGATCTAAGAAACAACATACTCAAATTTAAAAAAATCGTTTGAGAGCCATTATGTTATGGCGTTCCTTTTGGAAACCCCCCCCCCCCCCCCCCCCCCCCCCCCCCCCCCCCCCCCCCCCCCCCCCCCCCCCCCCCCCCCCCCCCCCCCCCCCCCCCCTAATTTTTGTTTAGGTGGGAGTTAAATATTTTTTAAAAAAAAACGTTTAAAAATTTCCCCCTTTTTGAAAGGTTAAAAATAAATAAATTTTAAGAAAATTTTAAAAATTTTTACTAACAATTTTTTTTTAATTTAGTGTATAATTAAAATGGTTTCCAAAAAACTGTTTAAACCTTTTGTGTAAAAAAAACTTATTTTAATTTTTTCTTTGCATAATCCTAAAACTTTATTTATCGAATAGCGGCGTTTTGAATTTTATTTCTGTTGTTAACATTTAAAAAACATTAATTACACCCCAAGCACATATTAAAAATTTCCAAAGAGAGTGACGAATTTTGGGAGATCCTTTTTTTACCAAAAAATTGGGAGTTATTTTTTAAAACAAAAATTAAAAAACTTTTTATTTGACGCCAAAACATCCCTAAAAGCGTTTTAAGTTTTATTTTTCATCTTTACATTTTTTTTAAGTTGGAAAGCGGATTAAATTTAACAAAAATTAAAAACATAAAAAGCAAAGAATACGCCCTGCAATGTTTTAAAAATTAAAAAAGATACGGTAGGGACATCCTGTTAATGGGTTTTGTTATTTCTTTAAATTTATTGTTTTTTTTTTTTTTTTTTTTTTTTTTTTTTTTTTTTTTTTTTTTTTTTTTTTTTTTTGCACTTTTTCTCGCAGCTGTCTGGTAATTTGTTAACCCTTTAAAAAAATATTTGTCTAAAAAATATATAATTTTGTTCATTTTTTCATAACGCATGGGAAAAACGAGTTTTTGTAAACCTATTTTATGATGTTATTGTGTGCACAAAAATGTGCAAACTATCCTAAGATCTCTCCTTTTTGAAACTGGTTACATCCAAACTAAATGATTTTATGATAGAACTAGATGAGACATATTAAGTAGCCTCTGTCCTCTGTCTCTGTAAGACGCCTTCCGTACGGCTAACGGTAAAAAAACACCTTTTTTGCTCCTATTTTTGTCTCGGGGGCGATATTCAAAAAACGGGCCTCGTTAGGTTCTAGCCACTGCTAAACCTACATATAAATATATCCACATTAGCAAATTATTATATGGATCTTTAATTTTACAGGAAAAATTGATTTCCACGATTATTTACTCATTAATATTATACACATTCAAAAATTTTATTTTTGGCTGTATGGCCAAATAGCTTTAGCCAAAAAAAAAAAATTTATTAAAAAAATCTGCAAAATTTTATTGGGATTTTGAGACAGATAAGTTAGAACAACTGAAGGGCGCCATATTTAAAATTTAAATTGTTTCTGCCAGAATTAAATGTAGAGAAAACAATTTAAAATATTTTAATGGAGAAATTACAAAAATATATTAAAAAGCATACGGTAAGTGCATACTCCTGCACTTATTCAAACTGTTTTTTGAAGTTAGATATTACTACAAGTAAGGCAGAGGCGCATTTCTCTGACCATGATTTGTTGATGAGGTTTATATTAAGTAGGTTGTTAATAAAAACATCTTTTTTGAACACAATTCAAATTAGAAAAGTAGGTACTTTTAAGTTGTTTCCCAAGTTCTATCACAGCTTAAAAATTCCTAGATAATTATGTTGACTTTTAAAAGCAAGAGTATGTTTTGTTTAGTAGTGTTTTTTGTTAAAAATAACGACTCATAAAACGTAAAAATAAATTTATCCCAAAAAATAATAAATATTTTACCATTAAACCTTTTACTTTTGGAGTAACTTATTTTAAGAAGAAGGAATTTTAAAAAGTTTGTGCGGTTTTGAGGTTAGGTCCGGGTAGTGCGTAATAACTTAAAAACTAGGAGTTTACAATAAAATTTTACTTTAGATTCGTGATCCGCGCCCAAAAATCCACGTATCAAAATTTCAGTAAAATCAGCCGATTAGTTAAAAATTAATAATCCAAAAAATATCTTAGATTTTTTTAGAAGGTTTTATTTTATAAACTTAGACAAGAATGATACAAGTTTTTATTTCTCTTGTTCAGAAGGTTACTGCGATAACTCCAATGTTTAAAACTCGTTGCTTTTTGTACTAGGTAGATCCAGATAGAAAATAATTGACCTGCCCCACACTAAACCGGCAGGAGTATCACGCCAGTATCAGGTGATCAAAAAGTTGTTTATGTATAACAGGATACTTTATCACAGTTATCAGATAACATGGTATTTATTGTACATATTATATAAGGTATAGATAAACCAAATAGTTCACAAAATTCCAGTATTGTTATGGTTAACTTTTCTTACCTTAGCCTATAATAAATGAAATTCTAAAAGACAAAGAAACATAATTTAAAATACAGTTTTTCCTCTATTTTAGTAAACATAACTTAGTTTAAAGCTTTAAAATGGTTTTTTAACAATTTTTTTATTTTTATTAAACAAGATTGGGTGGAGCATTGCGGGAAAATTCACTTACTAATAGGTATCACCGTAGGATTTTCTAATGCAAATTATACAATGTTTGAAACAACGATTAGTTTGACCCAAACAAGCAAAATTTAATAAACAATTTACCACGTTGATTTGAAATACATAAACAAGACACAAGTGGCCTTAAGCAAATTGCTGAAGTTCAAAGGTCACTAGAATACAAATTGCAATTGCAAATTACAAATTACAATTGAACCACTTGACACAGAATGCAGTCGTCATACTGTTTATATAATGCGATAGTGGAATATATTTAAAGATTATTAAAATATGACCTTAATATGGCTCAATGACGACGTCATTTGGACTCAGGGTTGGGTTATCTATCCCATTGGCGCGGATCTCGTGACGAATCGCATATTGGCGTTGTCTCCTATGGCAGGACGAACCTTAGAAAAATGTATGACAATGTTCCAAAGATATGCCCTTGAAAGCAGGGTTGCAAGGATTTAAATCAATTGATTTTAATCACGATTTAAATCACTTGATTTTTTTAAATTTAAATCTTGATTAAAATCAAAAATAAAAATTATAAAAAAAATAATTTGGGTTATGAAGAAAAATCGAAACAAAAATAAATTACGTTAGTATAGTAAATTAATTTATTACAAGAACACAAGAATACAGAGATAGAAGTATTATTGCAGAAAATATTCAAAACAAAAAACAAATTTAATTGTAATATTTGTAAAGAAACACTAGTTTGGCAGCTTTTTCAGTACCTAATCGATTGGGTAGTTTAGAGTGCACTAAACCAAATGTTAAGAATATCCTCTCTACTGATGCAGACGAAGCAGCTGCACAGAGCAGTTGTGTAATTATGGGAAGTTCTTTTTCAATAATATCTGAGTTTCGTTGTGATTTCCACCAGTCAATAGGTTTTACGCTTTTCAGGATATCATCTTGAAACATAATATCGTTAAAAGGCTCTGATTTGGCAAGAAACTTGATGATTAGTGGTAATAAACCACTATTTGGATACAGTTCTTTTGCAGTTTGTAATGCATTTTTTTCAGTATATGTCAAACTTTGTGTTTTCGTTGGGTCGATAAGAAATGCCAGCAAATGATACGGGGTTATACACATATTATATCGATTTTTAAATTTTTGCAGTTGATGTAATGTCAGATTAGTTTCTTCAAAGTAATCTTCTAATATTTTAAATAGTCTACAACATCTGAAATAGTGGCGTCGGTCTTTTGCAACCTATCTATGGCAATGAAAATTGTCTTAAGAATTTTGAGGTAATCTTCAGCACTTCTCTTTAAATGAATGTTTGAAATTTTTTCCCTGATAATACTGTCAATCTTTTCTTTGTGTTCTTCACTGGTTCTAAAAAGTATGGGCCATGATTCGGTAAATACTTGCAAGCAGTTTGCAAGCGAGTTCCATCGAACATCACTAGGTATGACTATTTTTTTGCCTCCTTTAGCATATGTTGCAGATGCAAAATGATTGTTCCTAAAGTACTTTACGATTTGAACTACATGCTCTTTTATATCAACGATTTCCAAATCTTTACATAATAAATTTAGTATATGTGTAGCACAGCCATAGCTCGCAAACTACCAATTTTACGGTTTTAAGATTATTACATTATTAGAACACTTTTTTTAAAGGAATTTAATTTAAGTAAAAATATTTTCCTAACCTTATTTATTTTTGAGATATTTACCCAAACTTTGGATTTTCATACGGACGCCATATTGGATTTTTACATTTTTGAAAAGAGCTCTTCAAGAGCTTTTCACTGATGTATCACAAGTCTAGGTTTTCAGATTGCTTAAGCTCTAAAAACGATGATTTTTGTTTATTTGATAGTAGGCTTAGACTAGACTGCGTAATGGCCGCCCCGTTTCATAAAAAAAATATGATACGCATCTTATAATTTAAATAATAGGCTAAAAAGTGGAAGAACAGACAACAATTCCTAAGTCATCTGTGCATCGGTCTTTAAAAACACCGTTTCACAACAAACCAGTTTTCCAGTCTTCAGAAGTTTCATGGAATACATCAGCAAATTATTACTATATACAGAAAATCCAATAATTTGAAGAAAACCCGGTTCCAAATTTGGTTTTAATGTCCATTATCATGGGTAAGAAAATCCACTAATTTAAGAAAAGGTAAAACAAGTTTGTTTTAACCGTTGGCACATGGTAATTTAAAGACCTTTAATTTACTACAATTGTAAAACATTTATTTTGTTTTAGACAACCTAAGGAATTTTTTTTGAAGAAACTCTGAATGGAGAAGCATTTGTACTTCTAAGAACAATTTACCGGCTTAGAAATAAGTAAACAAATGAATAATTTGTGGATTCCGCAAGACCAAGTTTCTAAGCCTCGGACAAATTAATTTAATAATTCGGGAAAACATTTTGAAGATGTACCTAACGCACAAATTTGGTTTTACTCTAGTACTAGAAATGTAAAAGGTACTTTATGTTTCTATGCAAACATAATAATAATGGAAATTGTATGAAGCAAACTGGAGATAATGCTTTAAGTACCATGAGGAATGCGAAATAATGAGAGTAATTTACTGAATGGTCTTGGACTAGAACACAGGTACAGTTGTTTTGAAACAGTAATGTCGATAACTCTAATGTTACGATATCCCGAAGATGTGTTACAATAGAAACATAGACGTGGATAATGAGGATGTTACATGAA
This sequence comes from Listronotus oregonensis, assembly GCA_019359885.1. Taxonomy (NCBI): domain Eukaryota; kingdom Metazoa; phylum Arthropoda; class Insecta; order Coleoptera; family Curculionidae; genus Listronotus; species Listronotus oregonensis. The sequence continues at coordinate 7,076 of JAHBCN010022634.1, forward strand.
AAGTAGATATTTTGATTTTATAAGTTGTGTTTTATTTGTTTAATTGTTCAGTTTAATATATCGTTTAAGGTCATATTAGGAAGTATTCATTTTTACAAAAAGCATCACTTTTTTTGTATAAGTTTTAAATTTCGCTCTCACAAAAGGTCCATAGGGTAACAAGTTCATCACTAAGAATCTTAAATGTCTATGGTTAGCTTGATGTCTCTCCGGATGCGTATCATTTGTTTTTTATGAAACGGGGCGGCCATTACGCAGTCTAGTCTAAGCCTACTATCAAATAAATAAAAATTATCGTTTTTAGAGCTTAAGTAATCTGAAAACCTAGACTTGTGATACATCAATGAAAAGCTCTTGAAGAGCTCTTTTCAAAAATGTAAAAATCCAATATGGCGTCCGTATAAAAATCCAAAGTTTGGGTTTTATCTCAAAAACAAATAAAGTAAGAAAAATATTTTTACTTAAATTAAATTCTTCTTAAAAAAGTGTTCTGATAATGTAGTAATCTTAAAACCGTAAAATTGGTAGTTTGCGAACTACAGGCAAAAGTTTTATAAAAACACCACTTTTAGTGGTTGTTTTTATAAAAGTTTATGAAAATGTTCTTTAGATATCTAGAAAATACTCTTAGGGTACGTTTTTTGGGTCGCTGATGGAATTTAGAGGTCCCAAAACCCTTAAACTCCGGGGACACTTCCAAAAGGGCAAAAAACTCTCTTTTTTAAGGTGTTTTAAAAAATAATCCTATGAGAAATTGATTGAAATTATTTATTTTTGATCAAAATTTGTATTTTTTATGACATTATATTAATTTAAGCCTAAAATAAATTTTAAGGTAGTTCATTGAAGGTAAAGCAACCCCAAATTATCCCCAAAAATATCGTATTATTTAAAAAAATGCAAACAAAAAAAATTGTGTGCCTTTTGCCTAAAACTTTGGATAAATAGTCATTTTACCTTAAAAAAAAAACTAGTGTGCTTTTTGCCCTTTTAGGGTTGACGCCGGGGTTCAAGGGTTTCGGGACCCCCAAATTCGGAATCAGCGACCCAAAAAACAAATCCTGGGAATATCATCTAGGTGCCTAGTGTTTATGTTTAGTTTGTTTTTTTTACCAGGATGGGCAACATTTTTTAATTTGTTTCTAACAATATTTAATGTTTTATTATGGACATTTGGTGTTATTTATTCCATTTGCGTGTACCCAACTAGAATTTGTCAATTATTGAATTCGCTACAATATTATAGAACATATTTACAATTCATAAAATTACTCTTACAAATTTGTTTTTTTTAATTTTAACAGATAGTCAATAGCCTAATATATCAATACGCTATTTTGTCATAAATTAAATTATATTTTTATTTCTTTATTTTTCATGCCATGATTATATCATTTGACTTTTATCTGCCTTTTGATATTTAAAATGAAGTCATTTACCAGTTGCTTATAATACAAATTATATGCATTTGCAAGGCTTTAGATTTAAAAGTACTTTCTATTAAATAAACAAAAATAATTCGCCACAAAAAGTGAACGGCGCTTTAATTCAGTTGATATTCTATGATAGTCAAGGTGATTTGTTGATATTAAAGATATTGAAATACAAGGTACTTTAAAAAGACTTAATTGTAGTTAACGGAATTGTTTAAAATAATATAGCCCGTCTACGTTGCAAGCTAAAAATATTTTTTGTGAAATAGCACTAGAGACCTCCTTTCCAACTCAAGAAAAAATAATTAAAAAAGAAAAATTTCGGTTTATTTGCTAAAAAGTATTAAAAAAAATAAGAAATACCCGCCTTTACCTATATTTGCTAATCTCCCAATCTATGTTTAATTAATTTTTTTAACTTAAAGTAGATGTGATTCCAATGCATGCATGATGTATTACCAATTTCTTGTAAACCAGTGTAGAAATAATGACAATAAAATATTATACACTCCCAGGCACAAAATTTCGTTACTTGAAATTTTCGATTAGCTTTAATGATTTATAACTTTTTTAATTGTATTCTGATTTTAAAGATTTTTTTATTAGGCATATGAAACTCTTTCTCTCACAACTATCAAATGTTGTGTCGTAGCAATAATAAAGCAAATAAAACTCTTATCTTTGATCACTTAGTCGAGGCAATAAAGCACATTTTTAACACTAAGACGGATCGGAATGTGGTTTTTTGCATTCGCTTGCAATTTTTTTTAAATGTATCTACTTTGTGACTTATACAAACCGCAAATTTCATTGCTGCAGCCAAAAATGCATTCAAAAAATGCGTTTTTTTGAAACGGCTTTTGGAAGATTTAATAACTTTGTAAATAAGAGTCAAAAGTGGCCCAAATTGGGTTCTCGGAGGTTTTCGAGGTCGCTGATCCAGATTCAAATTGACCCACAGCCGACCTGGAGATCAGGAACGCCGATGAACGTCATCTCCGTACTCTCCCAACGCGGGGAAGGAGAGAAACTTGACCCCCAGGGATCTTTGGGTCGCTGAATTCAAATATGGCATCGGCGAACACTCCCCGGACACTTGGTGCTGCGGAACCTGGACGCGGACCTCATCTCCAAGGGTTTTCCTTACACAATCAAAAAATACGAACCGAAATTCGTTTTGGGGGTTTTTGCGGCGCTGAATCCGAATTTCACAGCGGACACGATCCCCCCGAACGCCTGGTGCACCATAACCTGGCCCTGAACGTCATTTTCGTGGAACTCTCTCAAAATTCACGCGGTAAAGAAGAGAAACTTGGCGCCCGGGGGTTTTTTGGGGTCGCTGAATTCAAACGTGGCATGGGCGAACACCCCCCGGACACCTGGCGCTGCGGAACCTAGAGGTGGACGTCATCCTCAAGAATTTTCCTGACAAGATCACCAAAAACAGCTTGAAAATCAGGGGCGTTTTTTGGGACGCTTAATCCAAATTTCACGTCGAAAACGCCCCTACAATGATTTTCTAGTTGTCGTCTCAGTGCAAAAAATGCCAAAATTTGGCCTTTTAAGTGCTTTATTGCCACGACTAACTATCATTAGTTACTTAAATTTTAACTCAAATTACCCAGTAATGGAAAAGAAGTGTGTTGTAAAAAGTATTTTTAATAGAATTAAAATAATTTGTTTTTAATCAAAATATAGACAATGAAAAAGATTTATTTTTAATTTTTTTAATTTAAAATGGCTTTATCCTTTGATTTTGTAAATAACTGCTTTTTTAAATTTAAACAACTTAATTTTAGACATAATCCAAATAGACAGTTACTAATTTACTATTTCCATACATTCCTGGCTTATCAAATAAAATTCAACGCATAGCCAATTAATTTAACATTCGTACCATCTTTTAAAAACAAAACACTATTAGATCTTAATTAAGAGAAACAAAACAATACAATATTAGCGAAAATACAAAAAGGTATATAAATATAAATAAATAAGATCCCTTGTGAATGTAATAAATTTTTTAAAGGTGAAACTTCCAGACCATTAACCAAACGCATAAAAACCATCGAACATAGGTACATTAAAAACAAAGAGTTCCACAAATCTGGCAACATAATAAACTGAATACTTATTGTATCTTAGTAAAAGACACTTGTTAAAAAAAAAAAAGGTAGAATAAGAGAAAGTGCATGCATAATATTAAATAAAGATAATTGACTAGAATCAATCTATATATATATATATATATATATATATATATATATATATATATATATATATATATATATATATATATATATATATATATATATAAGTATATAATTTCTAATGTGGATATATTTATATGTAGTAGATATATATATATATATATATATATATATATATATATATAGTATATATATATATATATATATATATATAATATATATTTGTCTGTCCACGTGTTTCTGTAAGTTATGGCTTGGAGCTAAAATCATAAAATTTGGCACAGTGGTAGTCTTTAGCAGTGGCTAGGAACCTAACGAAAGCCCAGTTTTTTTTTGAATTTCGCCCCCGGGACAAGAAAAAGAGCAAAAAGTTTTTTTTTACCGTTATCCGTACGTAAAGCGTCTTACGGAGACAGAGGCTACTTAATATTGTCTCTCGCCTGGCAGAGATAGGCTTTTCACCTAGTATCAGTATATTTAAATAATACATGGTAACCTTTGCTTGATTCTGAAGTAATTTTAGGAAAACTTAAAATCAATTAACACAACACCCTTTCTTATTTTCTAAAAACAATAAATACACCGGTAACAACAAAATAATGTTATGTCTGTCTTTCACCACTATCACATGATAGTGATAAAAGACAGTTTTATTTGCTTAGCTATTGCTACGCCAAAGCTCAAGGGACTATTTCTTCAAACTTGAAACTGCTATATTTTTATTAATTTGTAGGTACATGTATTGACATAGTTTTTTATTATTCTGGTAATACCCACTTTTTGTTTAGGAGGTATTTTATGGCTGAATGGAAACCTTGAATTTCATCCTAATTTTAAAACACCCTGCGGAATAATTAAGGTAGCCCCTAAGATGCTGTTTTTTTATTTTTCAATAATTATCTCTGTTATTGTAAGAGCTGCACAATTTTAAGTAAATAAAAACACATTATTTTTGGTTTTGTTTATTAAAAAAATTAAACACACTAAAATTATTTGACAACAAAAAACAATTTAAAAAGCTAGTATTTCCACCTCTCGCAGCATTGACCGCTCACAATCTTTTTGGGGTAGAATGGCACCAGTGCGCACTAAGTATATTTATATTCTTTATTATCTTAATAAGTGAAAAAGACACCAATACACTCAGTGCCACTCACTTTACCAGTAGTTTTTGCTATTAGGCTTTAGGTCTTCTCCGACTTTCCTAAAATAAAAAGTACTTTATAATATTCTCAAGTTTAGAAACTCTTTTGCGTTTATAGTTTAAATGTAAAGAAACCGTGATTCGTCAAAAAATGTTTAATAGATAAAAGTAACTACATATGTATAGTTTAAAAACACCCGGTATGCAACGATAGGCGAATGAACGGAACGAAGGGAAAACGACCTTGCAGACTTGCATTATACTCTGAAAAGAATTGGAAAAATGGTTTTGTGACCAATAAGTTCATATTTAAAGAACTCTAACATGTTTGTAAATTTAATATATATATATATATATATATATATATATATATATATATATATATATATATATATATATATATATATATATATATATATATATATAATTTTGTGGTAAACATATTATTATTTTAAAGACAAAATGGATTACAAGATGTACCCAATAAACAGTTTTTTAAAAAATATTTACTTTCCTAAAAGTTTTTTAGCATAATAGACAGATTTCGTGCGCTAAAGATGCCAAACCACGTGATATTTTGCAAAGACTTTAAGCCTAAGGGACCAACAACAAAAGCCAGCATTTACCTAATAAATAACCTTATTTTAGCCACTAAAAGAATTTATGTCTTTAAAATATTACAAACATCACAAAGTAGTGTTGATAGATGGCGTCGAACAAATCATCCATTCCTATCTGGATTACCAAAAAGTTTGCGCAAAATGGGTAGCCAGATTGCGGACTAAGCAACAAAAACAACAACGTGTTGAAGAATTTACTAAGCTTCTTAGGTTATGTTAACATGAAGGTGGTGCATTTTTAAATTGCGTTACAGCTATGTTCGCGAAACCCATTTCTGTAAAATATCTGTTCAGCTTATCTATTTTGCCAATTACTAATATTTTATTGTTTACAAAAAAAATGACGTTCGCCGGAATCAAGGCCAACTGAGAAAATATTTGTTTTTTGAAATAAATGAGGTTATAAACTCTTAAATTATAACATGTTATACATTGTTGAAATCAGAATAAAAAGCACTATTTGGCTGCGTCAAAATCCAATATGGCTTCCATATGAAAAAATAAAGTTGATGATGATTCTAAAAACCCGAAACGTAGAAAATAAAAATTGACTACACGGTCATATTCTACAAAAAAAGTTGCTTTGAAGAAGTTTTTACAGATTTAAAAAAATTTAAAATATGGCCGATTTTCTATCTATCATGGTTTCAAGATCCCCATACATCCTCCACCAATTTGGGACACACCATATATATATATATATATATA
>JAHBCN010022635.1:0-13201 GCA_019359885.1 Listronotus oregonensis
CGTCAAATTTTTTTTAATTTGCAGGTATTAATGTATACCATAACCTCTGAAAATATCATATTTAAAAAAATGTCTGCATGACCTAAAAGGGGGCCCTAAGGGGGCCCAAAACCCTTTTTTTTTTCAACTAATTTGGTCGATATCTCCCGAAAAGCTTCTTTGTTTGGACGAAAATAAAAACGGTTATTCCTAAAAAAAATGATTCCTGTCTTTTTTTTGTAAAAATTTTTTGATTTTTTTGCAATAATCGTATAAATGGTTTTTTTTGCACCTGCCCCGTATCTCGAAGGTGCTTTCTTTCACCCAAACGGACGGAAATTTTTTTAAATAACTCACTTAAAAATCTTTTTTTTTGCGTGTTTAAAAAAGTTTAAAAAAAAAAAAGGAACGGGGTAGCATTAATATCTTGTTACTGTTTCCTTTTTTTTTTTTCTTAGAATTTAAAAAAAACTCGATCCAAAGTTTTTTTTTTGCTCTTTTCAAACCCCCCTTTCAATCTCTTCTTTTTTTTAAAAAAATGTTTTCCCAAATTTTTTTTTGGATTTGGGTTTGGAAGGGGTTTTGAATACAATCCGCAAAAACAACGTGTTTTTTCTTAGAGGGTTTTTTTTTAATTCCGATCTTCTTTTTTCGTCCAAAACGAATTCGAAAGTGTCATATTTTTCGAAGATATCAACAAATTAGTTAAAAAAACGGTTTTTCGGGTTTTGAGGGCCATTTTCAGGCGCTTGTGGGCTTTTTTATATATGATTTTTTTCAGAGGTTATTGTATATATTAATACCTGCAAATTAAAAAAAAAATATTGTGACGGCCCAACCTGATCTTCAGGTTTGAGGGTTTTTTCGGACTTCATTTACTGAACTGTTTTAGTGTACATCTTTTAAAAGAGGAACAATGTTATGGTTTCAATAACACTAAAATCTTGGACTTCCATTGTCTTTATTAGTTAATTGATACACAACGTTTCGGTTGGGATGTATCTCCAACCAATTTTAGTCATTTTTTTGAAACATATTGTCCGGTCTCGTCTTAGTAAGAATACTTCTTAGAGTGGTATGGATTTAAATGCTTTTTAATATTATACCTATTCGCTATTCTCGGATCTTTTTAAGTTCCTTTAATATACGGAATAGTCATATATATTTGAGTCCTGTGGAGTCTTATTCAAATTGGAGTTTCTTGCCTTATCTTGACATTTATCAATTGTTTTTCTTAACCAACTCTCACTGTAGCCGCTTTGCTTGACATCCCTAGTTATAATACTTATTTCACATAAGATCACTGCGCGGTTATAAAGAGTATGTATGACTCCTTGCTTCGTTTCGTTAGAGTGATTGGAATTCTGGTGTAAAAATTGTCCAGTGTGGGTAGGTTTTCTGTATACCGAGGTTTGTATATGTCCATTATTTCGTTTGACTAAAACGTCGAGAAAAGGTAGAGCCGAATTTTTTCCTTCCCATTGTAAATTTAATAGAGGGTCGAAAACAATTTAGATGTTTTAAAAACCTTCAAGTTTCGTCATTACTTGTGCATACAATAAAAGTATCTCAACAAATCGTAGCCAAACTTTTGGTTTAATTGGTGAAGTTTTAATTGCGTGTTTCTCAAACCATTCCATATAAATTTTGCTACCACTGGAGAAGGATGAACCCATGGGAAGTCCATCGTCCTGCGCATAGAACTCATCTTTTACTTGAAAGTAAGAACTACGGAGGCACAGCTCTAAACAACTCCATCACTCTATCTCAGGCAGGGTGGTGCGTTCTACTAAGGTATCATCTACGTTGAGCTTGGCCCGAATGATGCTTAACGATTCTTCTACTGGCACATTTGTATACAGACTTTCTACATCAAAGCTTACGAAAGTATCGTCTGGTGCTATTTCTACATTTTTGAGAATCTCAACAAAATTACTCGAGTTTTTAACAAAAGATGGTGACTTACCTACTAATGGTTTGATCAGTTCTAAAAGGTATTTTGTCAGTGCTGTCGTGGGTGCATTTCTGAAGCTGGTGATTGGCCTTAAAGGTATATTGTCCTTTGTATTTTCGGTTATCACTTGAAAACGGTTGGAGATCATACTAACCGAAACGTTGTGTATTAATAATAAATAAAGACAATGGAATGTTCAAGTTTTAGTGTTATTAAAATAATATACTTATTATTCTTCTTTTAATATAAAGATAATATTTTTAAAGTTTATAGGATCCAAATTTTGCTTACAATTTAATTTGCATTCATATACTTTTTTTAAATTTAAAGAAAAATTATTATTCAAAATAAATAATTTTAGGGTTCTAAGAGTTTCTAATTTCTAAGTATACAGATTAAAGCTATATGTTGTTAAATATTCCATTTATAAAAAAAGACAGTAAATCAGCATGTTTAAACTGTTTTAAAAAATTATTTGCAGTTATTGAAAACGAATTTTGATTTTAAAATAATTGCAGAACAATTTTATTAACAATGGATCATGAAAATAAATTTGGCAACATAGATTCGACTGTAACACCTTTTACTGTCAGATGGTTGTCTTAATGTCAAGTAAAGTGGTTAACCCCACTTTTTTATCTACTTCTTTTGCCCTTATACTTTAAAAGCCAAGCTGTCGTGTCTGTATTTTAGGACTTTGTTAAAATGCATTCGCTTCAACTCGATCAAAAATACGCTGATTTTTTTTTGAAAATTCATTGGATGTGCAAATCCATAAAAGTATTAAATGCATTAATTAATTAAAACTAGCTCTTTTTTACTAAAACTCGTAAGTAAGTAATTTCCTAAGGCCACCCTGTGGAGGAATAAATCAAATTTAAAAATAAAAGAATGCCGAAATAAAAATTAACCTTAACAAACACAAAAAGATCCCTCTGTAATTACTCAAAGGAAGATTCCGTAAAAATCTACAAACTTCTAAATCCGATTTGTTTCCAATAATGAACTTTTCTTTGCCAGGTCGCCTTTTGTTTCAAGTTTTTTAACTTTAGCAAAGAAAATTAATACAAAAGATTTTTCTATGAACAGAGTCGGATTATTTGAACTTAAAATATATTTGAAAAAATTAAATGTCGATAACATTTTCTGCATTGACTCATTTTTATGGTTTTATATCTTAAAGAAAAATTGAAAACTTTTCTGTCAAAGAAATGCATTGTTGTTTTAATTAAGCTTAGAGGTTGGCTCAAGAAAGTTGTTCCAACCCCGCAAAATACCGTTTAATACGAGATTTCTTTACTGTTCCAACCAAACTTTTAATCGTTCGTGAATCGTTCCCAAACGGTCATTTTAATCCTGATGAAAAGCACAAACGCGCGTTTCAACCTTGTTTTTGAATCGACATAAATCCGTACAAAGTCTTCCCTTGCGTGTTTGATCGATTCTAACAGTTAGAACAAACCTTATGAATGGGATTGATCGTGGAAGAAAGAAGATCGATGAAGGAATAGAGTCGCTGCTAGTTTTGAGCCATGGAATTCTTAGCGTTAGGTTGGTAAAAGGTAAAGAAATGATCATTCACAATAACGTACGTCGATTAAGAAACAAAACTGGGAGCCAAAAACAAAGTGCAGGTGGAACTCCGTAGGAAGGAAAGTTTGATAGACGCGCATCATACCAGACTTGGTCAAAAGCCTCAGATATGTCTAGAGAAATGATCTGGAATCCACCATGAAACTGAAGGAATTTCTTTCAGTGTAAGACGAATAACAAAAAATCTAGTGTGGATCCTTTGCGACGAAATCCGTAAATGCACAAATAATCGCTTTATTGAGGCTAGTTTTTAGCGAATAACAAACTGATTTTAGATAATTTTGCTACTTGTTTAACAGCAAATTTAAAACAACAGGTTTTTCTTGATTAAAAAATTAGCCCAGAGTAAAAATAAATATTAGCAGGATAAGCGCTTAATTTTAGTAACTTTCGACTTTTTTTAATCTTTAGACAGTCCACGAAGGCTAAGGCCAATGTACTAATGTACCGTGGGTGCCATAAGTGTGGTGAAAGTGAGTTTGTTCACACGGGACTTAAATATTTGGAGACTGGAAGGAGAAGGGAAAACTTCTGCGGATAGCAGGTTCCACAGTCTGGACACTCTGGGGATGAAGGAGCGAAGAAAGCGGGAAGTTCTAGGCCTCTCTATTTGAACTATAAAAGGAAACATAAAAGTTGCACTACGTGTTGCTCTGTTGGGAGCTGCCAGAGGAGGGATTATACTGACCAACTCTTTTGAGCAGAAACCGTTAAAATACCTATAGAAGAACGACAGATTTCCTACACCTCGTCGGTGGGCAAGAGGAGAAAGCTTTTCTGTCAGTGTGGGATCATTTACAAGCTCTTCGTTTTAGGAGACGCCATTCTCCAGACATAAAAACAATATTCCTAAGAGGGTCTGATTTGGGCTACATACAAAGTATTCAGATTGAAAGTAGAGAAATACTTGCTGGCTTAAAAGAGCAATCCAAACTTTTTGAAGCTGCTGAGGCTGTGGATGTAATGTGTTTGTGCCAGTTAAGGTTATTCTCAAAGGTAACGCCGACAAGATTAAATTACTTTTTCTTCTGCAAAACCTGGCTGCTCATATGTAACGGATTCTTCGGAACGAAAACTAAACTTCTAACATAAATTAGGAAAATTTGCAAGTCTTTGATTTAGAACTCTCTGTGTTTAAATAGTTTGAAATAATGTGAAGATATTAGTTAGTTTACATTTTATTTGTGCTGCAGGTCTGCTGTACCACCTAAACGTAATCTGTTGATATCTAAATAACCTTCACTTTTTGGACTTTAAGAATCCATTTGTGCATTCATTTTGTACTTAAGAAGTTTATGAATAATTAAATAAGTTGTTTACAACTTTCAGTAAGTTCGTAAAACTTATTTAAAAATTTCACACAAGAAAACTTTCAAACTATAAAAAAAAACCTTTAAAGTATTAGCCAAACTGCCGCGATGAAACAACGCTTTGCGTGGTCTCTAACTGATTGAGTGACCGCTAGTAAACACCGTATATATTTAAGTGTGGTTCAGAATCCACGTAAAACTGTAGGTTCCGTCTGAATGGCATTATCCATACATTAATGGGCTAGCTCTAAGTTAGTAGTTTTTTGTATATTGTCAGTGGTGCGGTGATGCCACTACCGCATTGCCTATAAAGTGCCGTGAAATGCAATATCTGCAGGTTTCGGTACTTAGACAACGTTGCTAAAACTTAAATTAAAAGAAAACTCCGTATATAAAATGTATTAAACGAAATAAAACTTGATTAACTTTTATTTCCCTTATTTGTCTCAAATATTTCTAACTCGAGTGCTTGTAAAGATTAACTACATTTACCATTACGATTTTAAAGTGGCACAAAAATACAAAATCGTCCATTAGGAGGTATTATAAACGAGAGGGACTTTGCAACTAAAGGAGATTAAAAATGTTTAATTTGTTACAGTCGTTATTTACATTCAATAATCCCGCTAAATGGACTGTGCATTGATTTACAGATTACTGTTTCGAATCGTACGAATGCTTTCAAAGCACTTTTAAGTTATATATTATAGAGGCTGTCGTAAAAGTGTGGCCGTGGCCCAGTTGGAATTTTCGACCATTTTGATGATGAATTGAGGGCTTTGTTGAAATTGACTTTAATTAGTAAATATTAAAAAAGAAAAGAATAAAATTATAGTTTATTAAATATTAAGATCAGAAAGTGTTCCTTAGTGGCTGATGATGTGTTTGGAGATTGAGATGCAGTCGAGATCTCCAAAACAACCAAAACTAGTAAGAACTTACTGACCCTGATGCTTACGCTATTTTTGCACGCTTAAAGTATTGAGTTGATTAGGAATATAAAAATAGACAAAAATATATTGTAAGGTATATCAAACACCTTAATTAAATACCTAGCTGGTATATTGAGATTCTATGACAAGAAGTTTATTATTTGTCATTAGAATCACATTTATCATACATTTTTCAACTTTAGCTCGTTCAATTCGACTTTGTGTGAGATATAATGCAGAAAGAAAGTGACGATTCTGATCTAAAAAATGCTTGAAAGGCAAGATGTTCTGTTATTATTTCCGGGAAGTTCAAACAAGGTTTAATAAAATTGATGTATAAATAGGTTCATATTTCTATTTGTGATGTTTACAAATTACTGATCGATAAATGATTACCTACCAATTAGAAGTCGGTAAGTATTCAGTTATTTATAAACATTACAAATGACATATTTTAACTAGTAAAGTTGCAATATTACCTAAGCGTGCAAAAGTGTAACTTAAATTTAAAAATCAATAGGTCGTACAAAATGATGATTTATATATAATAAATCTTGCCAAAAACAAAGGCTATTGATTTTGTCATAAATAGGGAGGTAAAAAGAAATACAACATATTAGAAGTTTTTGTGGTTTCAGTCGGGATTTTTGGTTTGTATCAAACAATTAGAAAAAAAAAACAAGAAAATAGCCAAATTAAAAAATATATATATATATATATATATATATATATATATATATATATATATATATATATATATATATATATATATATTTTATTATATAAACCCTAAAGAATTTTACCAAAAACCTTTTCAAAGGAAATAACATGTGCTTTAAAATGGTTTTTGGTAAAAGCCTTTAGGATTTGTAGTAAGCAAGATATGATTTTTCTAAGTTGGCCACTATTTCTGTGGAGCAATATTTTAAACTTAATTTATGTGGAAGAAGGTCCAAGGGTCAAAATTTATGAAACAAAAAGAACATTTTTATGGTTTATTTCTGATTCGATGTTTAAATATATGTGGCTCTAACCAGAACATGGACTGGCGCACTGCTAAAAAATTAACTGTGATAACTAAAATTTATTGTAGCCATAACCATATTTTCTAAGGTCACCCATTGGCCCATCTCGCCAAAAACAAAGGCTATTAATTTTGTCATAAATAGGGAGGTAAAAAGAAATACAACATATTAGAAGTTTTATTGTTTCATATGTTACGTACGTCAATTTTTTAAAAAAACGAAGCAAAAAATCAGAAGTAATTCATTTTTTTAATTTGACCCATAACTTTTTTTCACGTGAATAAGGGTATAGGTATTGCTTTACGAGAAAAAAGGATGTTCTAATGTTTTTTTAAACAGTTATTGGTAAATGTTTTAAGGATTTGTACAACCGAGATATTATTTTTTAATGTTTAATGTTTTTCCTTAGATTTTGTCTCATAACTTTTTTTAGTGTGGATTTTTGTATAGATATAGATTTAAAACGATATCTAGTAATGTACATTTACAAGTGAAAGAAGTAGTCCATATTTTGTAATATTGTATAGAATGAAATAAACACTGTCTTTTACCAAATAAATTGTTTTATTAACGAGCTATAGACCTCTACAAAAGGGGCATGTTTCTGCCATAGAGATGGTCATCATCAATCTGAATTTAACATTACCAACTATTACAAGAAAAGTTGAGAATGTACAGGGTATACCAAATTCGAGCCTCATCATTGGGATTTTGAAAACTTGAAGACATACGAGGTTGGTTAAATGGAGACAAAAATGCGCAATTTGATGCTGATCAAAATGTCACCTCAAAAGTTTAAAAAATTCAAATTATTTTAAAGACTTTTGAAAAAAAACAAATATTCGCAATATCATTTTTGTTTTTTTTTTATCACTTTATTTAAATAGATATAACAAAATAAATATTACATTCTTATTGCTACTTTTTCTATTCTACAAGATAGTGTTTGCACACCGACGTTTCGTCTTTAAGTTGCTATCATTAATTTTGTTTTTCTTACGGATTTTAAGAAGTCTAAGCTCCCGAAACCAATGATATAACGCAATTATTCGAAAAATTCATAACATTGACATTTCCATAAGAAATTATGTGTTGGAGAGAAAACAGTTAATAGATTTTTGGTAAGATCTTACCAGGAAATCATTAAAATGATTTTTTTGAATAAGTGCAATACATCCTTGGTTTTTTGAACCTAAAAAAATTTTAAAGTACTTAATAAAAATTAAAAAAAATGATGATGGCAGATAAAAGACGAAACGTCGGTATATAAATCTAATAACACTATCTTGTAGAACAGAAAAATTGCAATAAGAATGTGAAATATATTTTGTTATATCTATTCAAATAAAGTAATAAAAAAATAAAAACGCAATCGCGAATATTAGGTTTTCTTCCAAAGTATTTGGAAATAGTCAAATTTTTAAACTTTTTTGGGCGGCATTTTACTCAGGATTAAATTGCGCTACTTTGCCACCATTTAACTGACCTCGTATCTCTTCACGTTTTAAAGTTCCCAATTAGAGGCTCAAATTTTGAGACACACTGTACAAGAGTCAATGCATTAAATTGGTTTTCTTTCTTTGATTTTTATACATATGTATGTTCTATATTTTTGTGGTGGTTTCAGTTAATTAAAGGTTTTCGTCGGGATTTTTGGTTTGTATCAAACAATTAAAAAAAAAAGAAAATAGCCAAATTTAAAAAAAAATATTTCTTGGTTACTATAAACCCTAAAGACTTTTACTAAAAACCTTTTTAAAGGAAATAACATGTGCTTTAAAATGGTTTTTGGTAAAAGCCTTTAGGATTTGTAGTAACCAAGATATGATTTTTCTAAGTTGACTACTATTTTTGTGAAGCAATATTTAAAACAAAATTTACGGGAAAGAAGGTCCACGGGTCAAAATTTAAGAAACACTAAGAGCATTTTTATGGTTTATTTCTGATTCGATGTTTAAATATATGTGGCCCAAACCAGAACATGGACTGGCGCACTGCTAAAAAAAAATTAAGTGTGGTAACTAAAATTTATCGTAGCCATAACCATATTTTCTTAGCAACCCATTGGCGATACTTTTATTTACCTATTCGTTTTGTTTGTTATTCAGAAATAGTTTACACTATTTTACACTTTTTGTACCGGGTGTTCCACTAAGAGAGGTAGTCGGCTATATCTCAGAAACTACTAATAGTATAACTTTCGGGAAAAAAATTTTTAGATAAAAGCGACCAAGAGAAATTGCTTGAAATTATTTTTAAGTCTGTGGAATGGCCGCTAGGGGGCGTAAGGGTAACGTCAAAACGTAAAAATATACATTTCTCAAAAAAATATCAAATAAAGTGTATCAATAAATGGTACTATTTTTATCTTTAATGTTTTCTAAACAAAGAAGCTTCAGGTGTAATTTTTGTCATTTCTAAATTAAAGTGGTGGGGGAGGGTTAAAGTTTAATTTAGAAAAGTGCTAATAACCGCAATTTAATATCTCTTTTCAAACCGAATATATTCGCAAAAATATAAATACTACGTAGAGACGTAACGCATTTAAGGACACGATGTTTTTCACTAGGCCGATTTTTTTAGGTAAAAATTAAATTTATACATTTTTACAAAATCTAATGACATACTACGTAATTTTTACTAATTTAAACTCATTTAATGATATTATGCAACATTAGATAATTACCAACCTATAACTGTAATAATCCATCGAGCGTGGTCCTTATCAAGTTAGCTTTTAAAATAAAAGAATGCTAAAATGTCAAAAATCCAACAATTTTTATTTCAAAATATAATTTTTAGTGTTGTGCTATTGTGTTTTTAAAAGATGCCTTTATGGCTTGAAGAAGCAGTTGATAATATTGCTATTTATTTTGAGTGTCTGCAAAATGCGACAATAGCTGCAAGGCTGTATGTATTGAGATATCCTTAGAGGCCGGTACGGCAGCGGCAGCAGAATGTTCACTTGTTTAGCAAATCGGTTTCGTACCACGGGAAGTGTTCTTCGCCCCTTACACAATCAACGTTTTTGCTTATGTAGAGTTTAATCCTCAAGCAACAAAGGCATTTTTAAAGAACACAATAGCACACACTAAAAATAATATTTTAAAAAACACAAAAGCACAACACTAAAAATAATATTTGGAAATAAAAATTGTTGGATTTTTGACATTTCAGCATCTTTTTGTTTTCAAGCTAACGATAAGGACCCGCTCAATGGATTATTACAGTTTTAGGTTGGCAATTATCAAATGTTGTCTAATATCGTTAAATGGGTTAAAATTAGTCAAAACCATTCAGTATGTCATTAGATTTGTAAAAATTTATAAATTTAATTTTTACCTAAAGAAATCGTCCTAGGTAGAAAACATTGTGTCGTTAAATGCGTTACGTCTCTATGTCGTATTTATTTTTACTAATATATTCGGTTTGAAAAGAGATATTAAATTGCGGTTTTCGCTATTTTGTTGGGATTTTTTTCTTAATCTAAATATGTAAAAGGGTATATATCATTGTATTTAAAATTTTCAAAAATTTCGTAAAATAAGTTAGTTTTTACCTTGACGCCCTCTAGCGGCGTTTGTGAGATGAGTGTAGCAATAGTTTATACACCTGAAAATAATGCTTAAAATGCACTTCTAAATGAGACCAAGTTTACTAAATTCGGTGAAAGCAAACCGGAGTTATTAGCACTTTTCTAAATTAAACTTTAACCTTCCCCCACCACTTTAATTTAGAACTGACAAAATCACCTGAAGCTTCTTTGTTTAGAAAACATTAAAGAATAAAATAGTACCACTTATTGACACACTTTATTTGATATTTTTTTTGAGAAATGTATATTTTTATGTTTTGTTGTTACCTTACGCCCCCTAGCGGATCCCACAGACTTGAAAATAATTTCCAGCAATTTTGGTCTTTTTCTAAAATTTTTCCCCAAGTTATCCATTGTATTTCTGAGTATAGCCGAACATATAAACCCGGTACATACCTAGTCGCAAAATATACCTTTCTTAAGAGAGCTTTGCGTAAAAAAGGTGCAAAATAGTGTGCACTATTTCCCATTAACAAACAGACCTATTAAATTTGATTAAAAATAGTTGTCATCTAGTTGGCAAAGGAGTTTTAATTTGAAATTTGGATGTCTATTTTTAATTTAAAAAGCTTTAAAGTTTTAGTTTAATAATAGAAATAATGTGTTTAAAAATTCACTAGAGACCTTTTTTAAAAGTCCAGTTACCATGAAAATTTTTGTTAATAATTTCATTAAATATTTTTATTCAAAAGTTTTTTTTTAATATAACCCCAAATTAGCAAATAAAAAAATAATCCTATCAAATAAACAACCCCGTATACCTCGAAAACCACCAGACTAAGCGATTTAGTTAATATAACAAAATGATCTTGGAATTAAAAGCACTTTTTCGATTTATTTTATTTCATAATGTCCCCATTAATCAGCTCTTAATTAAGTTAATTTTAAAATATGGCTCGTTCCAACCAAACCAAAAAAAAAACAATTTAAAATAATTTATTTCTTAAAACACCTCTTACATCCCCCGAAACCCTGTTATTTTAAAAAATAGCAGCGCCGAAGTACGTTACTACATTGATAACGTCTCCTAACATTGATAAATGGCCCGAGACTTTTGTTTGCACGAATAATACAAGAATGAGGCCCGATTTTTTCGCTAGTGTCAACGTAAAAGGCGATTTTTTATAAACTTTTTTCCCGAAAGCCGATAGAGAGTAATTAGTTTTCCAGATAAAGAGAAAAGTTTTCGTCGAAAAGTAAATTTGCAAAGAGGTCTAATTGAAAATCGAACATGATAAATGATTGGCGAGTTTTAGGTGATGGGGGTAAGTTTTTTTAATTAAAAGATTGTGGAAAAGTTACTGGCGATTTTATTGCATGCGAAAACCGTTTATTTTTATGATTTATTGGTTGGTCCTAATTTAAGAACTGTTCTTGTTAAAAGTATTAAGTTTGATTAGTCAATTTCTTTTAAATTAATTTAATTTATTATGAAAGGAAAATTTACAATGTTTGCAAATGATACAATTATTTTTATTCCAGTAACTGAAAACCAAAAGTATCCAAAGCTGTTAATAAATCTGTACAGTTTTCATTTGTGGCGCAATTTTTGGTCTTTCGGTGCTTTCGACGAAAAAAAAATTTATCACGATTCCCGGGGGCCCGATGAAAATGGCCCCCGAAGTCCCAAATATGAGTTTTTCGCAAAATCTGCCAAAAATGCGAATTAGAAATTTTTTGTTTTGACAAAAAATAAAGATTATACATCTCAAAAATGGTCCCTACTTTTTTTTTTTAACAAATATTTTTCGCAAAAAGGCCGTCAAAAAAATCCAAAAATTTAACTAAATTTTGGTAGATGGTAGTACCCCAGCAATTTTGGCGTTGCTACCACGCCGCGATATTTTTTGGGGGAATCTAAAATTTTGGTTCTAGTGACGGGAACGTTGTCGCTACGATCCATTACGTGCCTGACCAAAATGGGGGGAAATTTTGAAGGTGATAGTTTCGTAAAATTTACTACCTTGGAACTTATACCGGTACGTCGCACTTACGTTCCAAATACGGGCGGGGGGTAGCGCCGTGGTCACCGCTACCCGAGCCCCCACTTTATAAATTTTTTTCCCCCCTACTTGGCATATTTGCTTTTTCTTTGTCTTACATATTCAGAAGCAGTTTAATAGCATCACCATCGTTATTCAGCCTCCTTAATGGAAGTAATATTTTTATGTTTAAGTAAATATTTTACGAAAACCTTTACTGACTTATGACCTCCGAGTACATAAAAATTCAAAACGATTAAAACATTTCTGTAAAATGTGATGTCGATAGATTCATAAGAACAACGCGCCCTCTCAAAACATATTTTTTAGCATTTTTTTTTGGGCAGGCAATGATAAAAATGTATAAATGTCGTGAAAAATGTTTTTTTTTTAACATTTTTTTTAATTATATAATTTTAGTTTCGCTTTAATTTATATTTTTTGTGATTTTTGACGATTTCATAATTGTAATACCATAGGGAAATTAAAATGAATGCAATGGCGTACTACATTTTGTCAGTAAATATGGCGCATTTTTAAAGAAATTACTTTTAAGTGGTATTTACTACATAAGGTGTGTTTGAAAGATTTGCCACTTTACTGTAAGTAGGGGCCACTACACTTTTATCACTTAAAAGTAATTATTGACAATTGGAACTTTAACCTATAATAAATTAGTGCATTGTAGCGTTTTGTGCGGGCTGCACGTATTTTAACCGTCACAAAAAGCCATAAACTGTTCAAACACCAAGAAGTACTCGAACGATTTGCATGAACTAATAATGCCGACTGCCGACAACGGGTAGATATTTTCGTCTCTATAAAGTGACC
>JAHBCN010022636.1:0-13243 GCA_019359885.1 Listronotus oregonensis
CCTTCTCGATCTCCAGACATTTCCCCTATCGAACATGTATTGGATATAATGGGAAGAAGGTTGCAAAATTCACTACACACTCCACAAACATTAAATGCTTTACGGACCCAGATTCAGATGACATGGGATACAATACACGAAGAAGACATCAATTACCTAATCCAAACAATGCCGCGACGACTTAATAAATGTGTAGAGAACAGAGGAGCTTTGACACATTATGAAAATTAAGGTGGGATAACTCAGCTATTTTGCAAAACTTCGAATTTAAATTTTAATCATTTGTTTAAAAATTTTAATCATTGGTTCTTTAAAGCTTAAAAGTGTGTTCAAAATTACAGCACTTCTACTAGGTGTTGCATTTTCTATGTCACTTAGTATATATAGGAATGAGTACTATATTATGCTAAAGAGTTCTTTGTTTTTTCGATTACTACATTTTATAAGTAAATAAATAATTAATAGAAACCACTACGACCCAAAATTAAAAGTCTGATTGCGAGTCTGTTTTTTGTTACTACTTTCTTAATATAATAGGTACAACATTACCCAACTTTATTACTTTAACGTAAAATATAATTGACTAATGTTAGTAATCAATATTTTCATTTAGGTCTTGTTACCGCATTCGGGTCTGGAAATGCACTTTCGTAATCATACAGTAATTTTATAAATTACATACACTAAAATGACATAATCACTGTCTTATGAAATATAAATCAATTTGTGTCTATCTGTCGTTAATTTGGGTTAATGTTTTCACTACCGTTTCCTAAAAACTGTAATTTTATATTTGTTTTGAGAGATACCCAACCCATAATATTACAAACTTAGAAAGATCTGTTAGAAACATAAAACAAAATAATACATTTATGTTACCGAAGGTTTATAAATTGCTTTAGTTTTAAAAGGGATTTTTGTTTTTTATTGGTACCCTAATTTGCCTGATAAATGTACGCCTATGAAGTCTAAGATGACATTGCTAACCTTTAACCTCAAATTTTGGCATTTTAAAGAAAAAAAATGATGTGACATGAGTACTTTATAACGTCAAATAAAATACTATAACAAATGCTTTTAAAACAATAAAAAAAACCGTTAAGTACTCGTGGTCTTTAAAACACTTGTGTTTCGAAAACGTACAAGGTCAGTTTTTTCAATATTTCTTCAGATTTGCCGGTATTTTAAGATTTCCCAATTCTGAGCCTTATACCGGCCATAGTTTTTGCCAATATTTTACCATATATTCTGACTTTGGTACAGCATACAACAGCTTATATTTAACTTCACAAAACCTTTCTTTGACAAGCAGTACTATTTTACAGGATTTTTTAGGCTAAATAAAATGGTAGAAGAAAGGGCCGACACTAGTTGATTTAACAACATTTCCCGCACATTTCAATAATTCAAATTGGTTATCGTTTAATGAATTGTTTTTTTTATTGATTTTCGCGATTTTAAAGGTACCTTTTAAATAAATCATAGTACCTATTTAAAATTCTGGGTGTAATTTTCTAACCTTGACAGCTTGCTCGCAACAGCTATCGCGTACGAAAAAAAAAACCTTTCGCAGATAAATAACACAGGTCAACATTTTATCTAGGCTTGTACACGGGTATCAGAGATGGTATCCAAGGGTTTTTATGGTCGCTGATTACGATGAGCGGGTCGGTTAGGTCCATCAGGTCAGGTTCAAGGTCATTTAAAGGTCAAATCCAGGAATTACCTCAAAAAAATCTTAAAAAATTCATACTTATGTTTTTTTTGGTCGCTGGACTCGAATTAGTTGTTATATTCTTAATCAAATACTCTTTCAAGTTTTTTATTTGTTATCTATCATATGACCTTTAAATGGCCTTGAACTTGACCCGAAGGAGCTCAACTGACTTCGAATTAAGATTCAGGTACCTGAAAAACGTACACATGAATTATTTCAGATTTTTCAACCTACCCTTGACTGTTTTATCTAAAATAACATTAAGATGACCTTGAAATAACCTTCAGTGACCTCTAGTATTCTAGCAAGGAATTAACGAACAACGGATTCGAATTCAGCGCCTTCTTCTTCTTCTTCCTGGGAGCCGTCTTTCACTACCGGAAGCAGCGCAGCTCTTGGGCTTTTTTTGCCTAATCTCCCATTATCTTTTATACCAAACCTCCCATTAGTCTGTATAATCCTGAGACTGGTGGGTTGATATTCCTGTGGGCTCATTTTTGGTTGCCCAAATAATGCCTGTTTTTGTAATTTAACGCTTCACATTCACACAGTATGTGGTAGGCTGTTTCTTCCCCTCGTTGCACAATCTGCATCTGAGGTCTCCATTGTATGAGCCTACCTTGTGTAGGTGTCCTCTTAGGTTATCATGACCTGTTAGCAACTCTACTGTTATACGAAGTCTTTTCCTACTTTGTCTTAGTAGTTCTTTCTTCGTTCTTTTGGATGGGCCCCTTATAAAGCTTTTTCCATGTCTTACTCTACTGAGGTTTTTCCAGTATTTCTCGTGTTTGTTTCGGATCCACTCCCTGGCTTGCCCTTGTGCTGTGGTTTTGGTCACTCCAAGAGCAGGTTCTGGTCCAAAGTATGGTGTGGATGATCTATGTCTCGCTAGCTCATCCGCTTTTTCGTTGCCTTCTATTCCCGAATGTCCTGGTAACCACAGGAGAGTTACCCTGTTGCGTTCTTCCAGGACTCCCAGTTCTTTTTGGCATTCCCATGTCAGCTTGGACGTCACCTTGGGATTTACTAGTGCCTCTAGTGACTTTGGCTGTCTGTTATTATGCAGATCCGCTTGTTTTAATAAGCCCTCCTGTTTTTCTTTTGCACAGTGCAGTAAAGCATATATTTCTGTTTGAAATACAGTACTGTGTGTTAGTTGTGGTTAGTTAGAATTGTAAATTCCTCAATTCACTGAACACGCCTGCTCCAGTTCCCTGCTCGGTTTTGGAACCATCCGTATACCAGATGATGTCTCCAACCGTGCCGGAGAGATCGAGTTGCTGCCACTTACTTCGATCTGGAATTTTTACCTCGAAGTTTTTGTTGAATGAGTATTGGCGAATCATCTGGTCTGTTCTCCCGCCCAGGATGTTGCCGCAAGCCTGACTTTTGTGTTGTTATATCCCAAACTAGCGTAGACACCAGTTGGTTTTTGTTGCAGTCGGAAGTAGCCCATTCTTGCCTCTCCCATCACTATGAGGTTAAGCTCCTTAAAAAACATATGTATGTTTTTTTCAGATTTTTATGAGGCTATTCCTGGATTTGACCTAGGATACCATCTCCGATGCCCGTGTACAAGGCTAGATAAACTGTTGACCTGTGTAATTTACCACTTTTAATTTTAGAATGTTTAAAATAATTCTTCCAACAAGATTGGTATACTCCGTGTAAAATAAACATTTAATTAGGGATAAGTAAAACAAAACAAGAACCTTAAACATAATGACATTTATAACTTGGAAAGTTACTGTTGAGTACTTGTAATAAAAGAGTAGTAAATTAAATGTTATTTATCAAAAGAGGCCAAAAATTAGTTTTGAAAAGTCTTTATATCTTTATTTCTGTTTATAATTGCCTGTAATTTTATATTTTAAATAACATGACAATATATATTTAAACCAAGAATTTTTGTAATATTTTGTAAAATTATTTTGCACGCTATGTTAGTTACTGAACAAAAATAATATGTTACAGTTCTAAAATATTTTCTGCTAGCTAGGTAGTAATGCTACCCCTGCAAATCGTGGGATTAAAATGATGGTAATTCACTGATCAATTGCTATTCATACCGTTTTACAAACTGTAGCGAGACCAGATGTCTCTGACTTATAAATTGTATACAACCCATCTAAGTATAATTCCTACAGTATGCTAAACTAGTACTTTGTATTAATAAAATATGGCAGTAATATTGTAAAATAGAGGTTTCGGGTTAAAGATTAATACTTATTTATGAAATTAGGGTGCTTTTAACGTTACGGTCATTTTTGTTGTCAGGGTATAGTTTGGTCAGTAAATTATAGTATTTTTAAACTCTATGGATCACGCTATAAGTATATTATATTCTTTTAAAAGGTCTTTAAAATAAATATTGTACAACAACCTGCATAAAATTGGACACATGTTAAATAAATGTTTTGGCCAATTTTGCACTTTCACGTTAAGTATATTAAATTGTTACTACTGTAAATAATAAAACCAATTATTAACAGAGATCTTAATTTTTGATAAAGTCCGTTGAAAAATGGCACAGCAATACTATGACAACACCTTTTAGAAATGATATAGTATGTTAAAATTATTGAATTTAATACAAATTATATGTAAATTTGTTTTTAATATTATTAATATATTGTCACTGTAAGTGCAAAATGTCGAATATTGAAATATGTCGTTAATTTAAAATGCAAAAAGACGTATGTTTATAAACAAACTTCGTTAATTAGCTTTAAGTATTAACAATGGGAATACCTAATTTAATAAAATAAAAGTAAGTAATAAACTAAGTTTTTTGCCCTTCTGCAATTAATAACAACATTTAAAATCAATACATTTAAAAATATATATCTATGTTTCTGTAGCGAATTTGTGTATCAAAAAATATTTTTTTGGGTTTTCGCCAGATGGAACAGCTTTAGTCCCGGTCACAGGGTAAAAATCCTATGCGTACACTGAATCGATTGACCTTTACGAGCTTGCAGATCGCCTTAAACAGACAAAAAAAAAAAAATAACCCCTAACAATTAAAAACAAACCTATCAGCATTATCATTGTTTGCCAAAGTAATTTCTGAAATAATTAACTCACCAGCATTTTATTTTTGAAAATAATGAATGTACTGTCATAGTATCATTTACGACATTACGTCATAAATTTTCGGGGGTGGGGAGTGCTTAAAAATTACCGATAATTTTCATGGAAGCTTGTTATTTATTATTCCACGAGTTCGAAAAACGAGTGGAATTTGTATAACAAGCTTGAATAAAAATTATCTGGTTAATTTTTATGCACGAGCGGTATTTAGGAAGAATATTTCTATAATGGAAAAATATGGGGGTATTATATTATTAAAATGTTTTTTTGTTTAACAATTTTCAATTTCATGCAACATAATTAGAACTATAACTGAAATCATTCTTTTAATTACTTTATCTATTTTTTCATTGTACAGGGTGATCAGTTAGGGTAGCGAGCGCCATATTCATAAGATATTGGTCGTATAGATTTGAAAAAAAAATCATAACAAAAGTCGCCAAGAGAAATTGCTGAAATTATTTTCGAGTTTGTCAAACGTCAGCTAGAGGGCGTAACAACCAACACCAAGTAGAAAAATGGGATTTTTATAGAAATTTGTCTAATGAAAGTATATCGATGATATCATTTTCATATTAACTGACCATTTCCCTACATTTTTTGTCTAAAACGTTTTGTTCTATCTATCAAAATAAAGCGGTGGGGGAAGTTCAATTGTTTTTTTAAACAAACCAAGATTTCTCCCGTTTCTTTTGACCAATTGTAGCAAACTTAGGCCTATATGAAAGAGCATAATTTGCACTACAAAACGTTTTTTTGGTTTTGAATTTTTGACTTTTGCTGTCGCCGCTAGATGGCGTTAACTGAAATGGTGGCAAATTTTTGAGTTTTTTTCAAAAAAAAAAAACAAATTTAATGGTATATTAATTTTTATATATTTTAAAAGAGGATAAATTTTTCTATAATTTAATGAAAAGAATTTATTATCTACCTTTTTTTTGAACCGTTGATATTGACCAAAATATAATTTTATTACATTAAAAAATGGCACGCCACTGTTTTTTATCAAAATAAAAATCAGTTTTGTAATCGCTTATTAGTTGCTAACAAAAAGAACCTTTTGACTTTTTTAACAAACAAACGGTTTTGGATTGAAAAAATAAAATAGGTTTGCATACTGTTTACAATGATAACAGTATGTTAACCTATTTTATTTTTTTAATCCAAAACCGTTTGTCTCACGAAAAAAAGTCAAGAGGTTCTTTTTGTTAGCAACTAATAAGCGATTACAAAACTGATTTTTATTTAAAAAAAACAGTGGCGTGCCATTTTTTTATGTAATAATGTAATCAATATTCAACGTTACAAAAAAGGTAGATAATAAATTCTTTTATTAAATTATAAGAAATTTATCCTGTTTTAAAATATACAAAATTAATATACCATTACATTGTTTTTTTTGAAAAATTCAAAAATTTGCTACCATTTCAGTTAACGCCATCTAGCGGGACAGCAAAAGTCAAAATTCAAACCAAATAAGCGTTTTGTAGTGCAAATTATGCTCTTTCATATGAGCCTAAGTTTGCTAAAATCGGTCAAAAACGGAGAAATCTTGGTTTGTTTAAAAAAAAACAATTGATTGCCGCTTTATTTTGATAGATAGAAAAAACGTTTTGACAAAAAATGTAGGAAATGGTCAGTTAATTTAGAAAATGATATAATCGATATACTTTCATTAGACAAAATTCTTAAAAAATCCCATTTTTCTACTTGGTGTTGGTGTAACGCCTCTAGCGGACGTTTGACAAACTGAAATAATTTCCAGCAATTTCTTGGCGACTTTTTTATATGATTTTTTTCTTAAATCTATACGACCAATATCTTATGAGATATGCTATTTACAAATTGCTGTATTCACCGTATACATGACACAAATCGACTCATTTGACTGATTTTGACGTTTTAATTGACAGTACAAACAAACAGGTTTGATTTTTCTGTGTTTGTAAGTAGTAAAAAACACCACGTTGTCTAGGCAACGTAAAATTTCCGCTAAAATTTTAAACGTTTATACATGAGTAAAATATTCGACAAAAACTCTTAGAATATCTTGAATATTTATATTAAAATTAAAATAGTTTTAATTATCGTTTTTATTATACACTTTTTATAATATAGTTTCATAATTTAAATTTTAAATGTTTTAAAAAATTTGGCTAAAATAACAGCGGTCAAAAACTCAGTTTAAAAAAGCATTAGCATATTTATCAAAATTGCATCTGTCCATATAACAAAAAGTTCAAAATTACATCTGTTAGAATAGACATCTGTAAAAATTTTTACGCAACTCAAAATTTGTCTGATCAAATACCATTTATTATTATTGTATTTGACATTGCCGTATGTAAGTTAGCTCTCAAATTAAAATTGTGAACTCTATGGCTAATTTTGTTTAACATTTCTTGATGGAAAAATTTAATTTTAGATTTATGATCATCGAAGTCATAGTAAAAAAAATATTGGTCACAGTTACTGGAATACTTAATAAATAAAATAAATGTGTATAAATAAATCTTTCGTAGTGCCCTCCATGCGTTTAAATCACGCTAACCTCTGCAAACTACCATTTACTTGAAAATATGATTAGCGCCAAAGGGCAATGAAAATCATACCGTACATTTCCTAACAGAAAAATTGGGAGGCGATTCCTTAAAGATTGTAAAAACAAATATTGTAGGTCAACGTATTAAATTAACTATAGAGGGTGCCACAGATTCGAGTGCATGCATGGGGATCTCGGAAACCGTAAGAGATACGAAGTCGATTAAATTATGGCAAAGTTGCGCATTTAGGAGCCTAACAACATGCCGTTTAGAAAGTTGTAAAATTCCGAATACTTCAGGAGATATCCGGAAAAACCTGAAATTTTGCAATTTCGCTTTTATTTTTTTCTGACGTTATTTAAAGAGATATGGAAAAACAAAAGACACTTTCTTATGGTCACTTTTTAAGCTCTACAAAACAGCGTTTGAGAGATTGTCCGTACGACGTTTCGTTTTCGTTAAACCATCATTAACTTTATTTTTTTAAATACGACACTCAATTGTTTATTGCATTTTTTAAAGCAGTTATAATCCCAATTACAATGATATATAACACTTAATAGTTTTCTGTTAAATAATCATATTTTCCATAAGAGACAATGAGTTAGACAAGGAACGCACATCATTTCTTATAGGGGCGTTCCATATTTGTTAATAAATATTAAGTGCTATACATTTTTGTAATTGGGATAAAAAGAGGTTCAAAAAAATTAAATAAAAAACCCAGGTCCGTATTTAAAAAAATAAAGATGGTGGTTTAAAGAAAACGAAACGTCGTACGGAAAATCTTTTAAAATTGTTATGTAGAGCCTAAAAAGTGGCCATAAGAAAGTGTCTTTTGTTTTTCCATATCTGTTTAAATAACGTCAGAAAAAAATTAAAAGGAAATCGGCAAATTTCGGTTTTTCCCAAATATCTCCGGAAGTACTCGGAAATTCGCAACTTTCTAAAGTGGACATGGTTAGTTACGCAAATACACAACTTTGCCGTAATTTAACCGACTTCGTATCTTTTACGGTTTCCGAGATCCCCATGCATGCACTCGAATCTGTGGCACCCTGTATATAAAAAATGTCTTATTAAATTTTTACTGTGACTCTCTGACTCTGGTTAATACGTAAGTTAAACTCTAGAATTGTATTCTTGCAAGTATGGGAAAATTGGATAAAAGAGGTACCTATTAAGAATTTTTATCAGATAATCGTTGGACATCTCAATTAGGCAGCATTAAAAATACCAACACACAGAAATACAAATGACAAGCGGATATACTTCTACACATACGCAATTTTTTTCCATTTTACCTAAATAATTAAAATTATATAAAAGTAATCTATTAAGGGCTTGTACCCATGCATTCTTATTATTTTTTAAAAACGTTTTTGCAACTTTTAAGTAAAAATAAAATTAATTTTTTAGTCTGTAATGCACAACTAGTGCGTCTTGATCAAATGAGTTATCTAATCAATAATATCCTATAACTTATGACTGGATTAAAAAAAAATAGAATATTGATAACTGTACTGTTAATAAGAAAATGTAGATGTCGTTTCAAAAAATTTAACATTAAGGTCATGATAAATTGCAAGTGCCCTAAAACAAACTATACAAATATTTAAAAATAAAAAAGAAGCAGACATAAACCTTATTTAGGATTTACACGCTAATCCAACTAAACAAATAATTCACTAAAATCAGCTATCTAGTTTTAATGTAATCCAAAATAAAAACATTTTTTTTTTAGTTAATTTTAAGTAAATCTTATAACCTTACTTTCGATCTTTTTTAAATACAACCCCCCAAAAAGGGCCCGTCTACACGTAAAACAGCTAATGCGAGGAATACGACGCCAATATCGGTAAGCCAGTCCCAGGATACCCCCCGGGCCCCTACGTCTCAGGCCGTGATTTTGTCTAATTAATCCAAAACAAGGTACATTATGTTGTGCTTATGTCGCTTTTGCCCTTAAGGAAAGGTGTTTTTAACAGCCATCGAAACTGACGGGATTATGTAATTAAAAATACTCAGGTTATTTGTTTTTAATTGTTTAAAAAAAGGGGGGCAAGGGTTTTAAATTTCCTTTTTTTTAAAAAAGTTTTTTGTTTTTTTGCGTCCGATTTTACTTTTACCAAAAAAAATTAAAAACAAAAAAAATTTGGCAAAAAGGGAAAATTTTTTTTATGGTTTAAAACATACCTTTTTAATAGAACTGAAATAAACCGGCTTGCTGGCTTTTTTTTTTTTTTTTTTTTTCAGTCTGAAACATAAGCTAAACCACCCCTGTTACAGAAGTTTTAAAAAAAAATTCCTGGTGTTTCGCAGAAATATGGATGTCGAATATCAATGATCCTTGGGAAATTTTCAGTTGCTTGGTTCCGCTATTTTGATAAATATGTCATATTTTAAAATTTTTTTTGCAATGGCATACAACTAAATTCGGGAAATATTAATAAACTAGTTTGGGGAAATCCCAAAAGAAATAGTAAGGGTTTTTTTTAAGGCGAAAATATTTTGAAAACCAAATATATGAACATTTTAAATGTGAAAAAGGAATCCCATGAAACCCCCGGAAAGTGGTCCCAAACCCCCTTTTAAAAAAAATTGAAACAGTCTACCAAAAAGGGTTTGGCCTAGTTCCCCAAATTTTTAACGCAACTCTTTCTCGGTATATTGCTAAAATGGTTTAAAAACCAAAAAAAAAAAAGGCCAAATATACTGATGTTTGATTTCAGCTGGGAAAATCCCATTTTGAGCAATTTAACAGTTTATTTGCGAATAAAGTCGATTCGACCCCACCATGCAGAACTACCAGGAAATTCTGGATTTTACACGACAATATGAAGAGCCCCCCAAAGAAGTTAGATATAAAGCCAAAGCTAAGTTTTCAGATAAATATTGGTAAGGGGTGCCCTATCGGAAAGAGGTGTATCCAGGCCTTTTGTTGGTTGTAAGAGGCAGTAAAAGGGGGTTTCTTGGAGATTTTTAACTAAATTGCTTAATTTTATCAACGTAACCGGTGATGAAAATTTATCGGCCATATCTGGCATTAGCACATTATGCCAGGCTACCTTGACCCACTGGAATAAGAAATATTACGTATGTCCGGGGTTTTATCCCCCAATTCCCCAACCAGGGAATTAAAAATTTTTTGTTTTGGTTTTTTTGCGGAAACCAAAAAAACAAGAACTTCGGCACGAATTTCCAAAAAAAGGGGGAAAATTTAAAATACAGATGCCCAAAACCTCATGGCCAAAAATTAAATTATTTTTGTATAAAAGATTAAATTTTTAATATAAAATGAAAAAATTAAAGTTTATTTGGATAGAAAAAAAAAGTTTCAATTTTTTCTTATAACTTATTTAACGGGGGTTTTCTACTATTTTTAAAAAACTTATTAAAAAGTGTTCTCAAAATATAAAAAATAAAGAAATTTCTTAAATAAGCACTTGTTTTTTAATTTTAATAAATGTATTTTTTAAAAAAGTGACGATTTGCACATTTTGTACACATAATCACAGACGTAATAAACTTTTAAATTACGTAAAACCCAATAAGATGTACACCAGGCAAAAACAATAGTGTCGGTTAATCTAAACAGCAACTTTTTTTTTAAACTTACTTTATAGTAAGATTAAAATTTTATTTAAATATAATAACCAATATTCTCTATTTATGTCGAATTCTTTCCTTAATTTTTTTCTTACAATATAATATTAGCAGCATGTTTGCACCCCAAATAAATCATGTGTTAAACGAGAAAGGTGGAAAATGACGGTGACTAAAAGGGGAGCTTATGAAGCAAACCGCAGACCACATCACAGCTTGAAACTGTTTCCCTTTCCCTGAGATCGACTGCACACCGCCGCACCGGGGTTTTATTAAACATTGTGTTCGACACACAAGACACATTATTTGACCCTAAGGCACACATGTACCACACAAAACACTTATTAAAAGGACTGTGGCAAAAAAAAGTTTATGTATAGAAGAAATTTAATTATAAATATGAGAAACGTAAACAACTTAACGACAAATATTTGCATTTTTGTTTCTTGTAATTAAATATATAAAAAAAAAATCCCCGCCGGGTAGGCAATGAAATCTTAACCTTAAAAGGAATTGCTTTTTTCCTTTTTGTTTTTATTAAGCTTCTCCCAAAAAATACATTTTTTGGGCGGTTTTGAAATTTTGAAAAAAATATGTATCCCGGATGTTAGATCTGTGCAAAACATAAAAACCCCTAAGCAAATAAGAAAGCAATTAAAAAAATTTTGACTTTTATTTTTAAAAAAAAAGTTAAGTTATTAAAAACCCAAAAAACAACTTTTAAAAAGGTTAAAAATAAATATTTGGTTAATTTTTAAAAAATTTTTTTTTGGTTAGGTAATTTAATAAACAATGGGTTTAGTTAAGTTCTAAAATTTTATTTTTCATTTTATTGGGACTTAAAAAAAAAAAAAAAAAATTGGACCCCTCAAAGGGTAAGATTGGAGGGGGCTGTTTCCAAATCGATAACGGTTAATCAGAAGTCCCCAGGGGAGAAAACTGTCCCCAAATCCTTTTTAACTTGTTTTTCAAAATGGGCAGTATCTGAAGCCTGCCACTTCCTTTTGTTTGCGGATATATGAAGCTTTATAGAGTGGTTGGTCTGAGTATGAAAGGGTTTTTTACTGCAAAAGGCCTTTTAGTTTTTTTTTAATGTCTAGGGTAAACTATCTATCACTTAACACAAGTAAAAAGTAATTTCATTAGTTTTTACAAAATCGATTAGTAATCATTATCATATTTGGGGACGGATCTTACTTCTGTCTAGTGTCAGGGATCTTGGGGTAATTCTTGATGATAAGTTTACTTTTCGGGGTATTATTCTTTGGTTGTTTCTAAGGCATTGATGTTGATGGGTTTATTTTTAGACTGCCCCAGGGCCTTTTTCTTTTGAAAATTTTTCTTTCCCAGTGAATTCCACTGGAGGATGGTTAAAAGTTGGTCCCCATCCCCATATTTAATTTCATTTCATAAGAATTTTCTTTAAACACCTTAAGGAAAAAAATAATTAATGATCTTTGTTTGTCTTAATTGTTGAATGGGTAATTTATTGTCCCGCATTGCTGGAGCAGTCTGTATAAAAGTACCTGATCGCTTGTTTAAAAAGGAATGCCTTTTAAAGTTAAATTTCATGCCAAATTATAGGAAATATGGTCCTATGACCCGAACCTTAAAATACTTAAAAGACCATCCATCTCTAGACCCTTTGGGGGCTACTAAATAGATTCAAGAAAAATATATTTAGGCTGTTTTAATTTATAAAAGGTTTAAATTGTTTATATTTTATTATTTGGTTAATTTATGTTTAAAGATTGTCATATAAAATATTTTATTGATTCATGCTCAAATTTATCAATTTGCTGAATTTAACTTTTTTTGTTTTAGTTTTTTAAAACTATATTTGTAACTCTTCAATGGGGGTTTTTTGTTTAAGATTAACTAAAGATTATTATTCAATTTTACCAAATTTATTATTATTTTTAAAAATTAAAAGTTTAATATTTTTTCCCTTTCTGCTGAGCAATATCCAAAAATGTTGTAAAATTGTTTTTTTGGTTAAACAGAGTTACATTGATATTTAAAAGCCTTTTACAGAAATAAAGTTCTGGGTTTTAAATATCTAAAAAAAATTTGGGTTTGCCAACAACATACAATTAGAATCAGTAACATAGATACTATTCGCGGACAATGTTATTCAGTTCATAGCAACTCTCTAGACAAGTCCCCAACTTCCCCCTTCTTTTCCTTCTTTATATCTATGAAACCAGCTCTCAGCAGAGATCCTTTTTCAGTCATACAGCGGTTTTTGGGCGAGGCCAAACTAAAAAGGCCTGAAATCGGATTT
>JAHBCN010022637.1:0-13161 GCA_019359885.1 Listronotus oregonensis
GTATAATTCTACCATATTAAAAATTATAAAAATTTTGTTAATAACTTACTTATATAAAGAGATTAATTTAGACAAATTCAAAAGCCCTAAGTTCTAGTCGGTCATGGTTAGTTCTGGTTAGCAATGCGGCTTTTTATTTTCCCCAACTATTTTTTAAAATAAAAGGCGGAGACTATTAGAAAAGACCCATTTTTTGCATTTTTTTAAATTAAATGCATTATTTAAAAAAAGCCGATTTTTTAAATTATGCGCCGAGTCCCTGCATAATAAAGCATTTTCATTTCGCTAAGAAAAGATTAGTTTAAAGCTACTCTTATTTTTAAATTTTTTTAAAGATATAAAAAAAAAAAAAAAACATACTTACATAATCGGAAAACACCCTTTTTTTAGTGCTTTAAAACCCCGACTTTTTTTGGCCCTTATTTTATATAAGTGTTTTTGGTGAGTTTTTTTTTTAAAATTTCCTTTTTTTTATGTTAAAAGGTATTTTAGTTTTCGGCTTGGAAAAAAACAAACTATGAGTGGATTTTTAACATATAGAATAAGATAACACCATACCACGTTCTAAAAAATTACTAAGAAGAGTGCCAGACACCTTTTTAAAAAGTCTCATATGAGATCCTATAAACAGCACGTTTTTTTTTTATATTGTTTACTAGACTGAGTGGAAATTATTAAAGATTTTAAATTTTTTCCCAAAACCATCGATTTAGTCCCTCTTGGTGCCCTTAAAAAAACATAAAAAGTACTATTTTACAGACACGTGCGGGAAGCGGCACATTATAAAAGGCAAAGGCACCGTAGTTTAAATCAAACCTTTTTGGTTACTTTTTTTTTTTTTTCCTTTCAAGGAGACCGAATTTTCATTCCAATACTGATCCAACTATCTATGTTTACGCATCAAGGCGATATAGCTTTAAAGTCCCATGGTTTCATAAAACAAATAGAAGATCATGTCAAAAATGTCATTCATGACAGTGATGTTGAAATAAGTTTGAATATAGTTCTGGTTAGTTTTTTCTTTTGATTTAGTACAAAATGCTTAAAAATTAAGCCTACTTCCCAGACCTTGCTCCACTGGACAATTATCTGTTCCTCTAAATAAAAAAATAAAGTGGCGGAAATGTTTGAAATGAGAGTCGAGGACGGGTTTTTCAGGACAAATTTTTTTTCTAATAGGTGTACAAAAATTTAAAAAAAAAGTTGAGATAAGTAAATAAGCGTGTTTTTTTAAAAAAAAAAACACGTTTAAAAAAAAAAATATTCCTAGCTGACCAAAAAAAATTTAAAAATTACCTAACCCGAATACTAGAATATTCGACGTATATATAACCGAAATGGCTTCTGTGATTATAATTAAAGGACACGTGAATTATACCCACCCACTAATCGTAATAGACGGTGTGTTTGTTTATGCAAACAAGTAGTAAATAACAGGCTGAAAATTACTGCTCTGCATTGTTCGACGATACAAACAATTGCTTAACCAGAATTAATTACTATATTATAGCTAATACCTTTTTTAATCATTGTTAACGTTATTAATTGGATTTATGCAATTAAAATAGTTTATGATTGTTATTTTAACTAATGTATTCATTACAATCGTTTGATAAATTGCATAAAAAGTAAATGTATGTATTACGGTAAGAATAATAGATTATATAAAATAAACACAGCACCATATTTATCGTAATTTTAAGATTAAACAAAAACTGTATTTTTAACTTTTTAAATCTCTAATAAAAAATGCTATTTTATTTATGTTTTGCAATTTTATGATAAATGTGTCGGGCCCCCTTTCATAGTAATAGATTTATTTTTGCACATATTCAAATGCCCAGAAATTACTTTCCTAAGCCAAAGGGTAAATAGTTAAACAATTTTAGGTTGGGCAAAAAATAGAAATATGGGGAGGAGCCGACAAATCAGCACCACGATAGGAAAATTGTTTGTTTGTCACAATTTGTTGCGAAAAAAAATTGTGATTATTTTTTCTCTCTCGCACGCTTGTTTGCACTGTCAAGCGGCAATGCTACTTCTAGTAGGTATTGGCTCAAAAGTTGAATCTTTCAGTTAGCCTGCTGTAGTAGTCGCGTAATAATGTGCAATATTTAGAAGGGGAGAAGGGGTTTTAAAAAAGCACATAACTTTAAATTTGCAACAAAAGTCTAAAATAAGAAACCCAATTAAAACCAAAGCAAATTTTAGATATACATATATCCCATTTATGTTATGTATGTGTTACCGTAAAACATCAAATTTGGTGAATGTCAACATTCGCCGATAAATGTCAATTATTTAAACAAAAAACTGGACAAGCACTCTAAGCCAAAACTTTGCTGCGTTCTGGTTAGCAAAAACCATAACTAATGAGTCCAACCAAAACTATTAGTTTTAACCAGAACGCACCAAAGTTGTTAGTTTTGGTTAGGGCTCGTTCAGTTTTTTTTTTAAAATTTTACATTTTCCCCGGGGAATTTGACATTCACCCAATTCTTTTTTAAAGGGAACATATATATTACATAAATTTATGTCTTTAAGTCTACTCTTTATTTTACTACTTCGGACACAAATAAAGGAAATAATATGAATTTTTTAAAACACCGTAAAAAAACAGCACATAAAAAGTTTCTGCATTTAAGTTCAGATTAAGTTCATTTGCACTTTTTTTAAAATACATTTAGAACTTTAACTAAAATTGTATAAGACCCAAACATTTCTAGTAGGTCATAAAACCTAATTCTTTAGAATAAATACGTAAGAACAGCATTTAAGGTCATTTCATGTTACAGCGTTAAAAATAAACTTGGGTGTATTCTATTTAAACACCGAAAAAATTTATTAGCGTGCACAATGGTTTAATAAATTACAATTACACTGAAACTACGTTATGAATATTTTTAGTGTATTAATCAAAATGGCGACGTCATTTTTTTAAAACTGGTAGCAATAAAAAGACGACATTTCGTCCATGAAATTTGCGAGCTTATGCAGCCAAGTATTCGCTAGCGTTAAAAAACTGAACCCTCTTCAACTTTATCACCGCATTAATGAGCACTTTCGAATCTGTTAAGCGTTAAACATCTTGAACGAATGTATTTTTAATCAGTTTTTGGTGTCGACAAGACGAAAAATGCAAAAACCTCGTCTGAGGCATTAATACAAACTGGGTAAAAAATATTTTTTAAAAAATTACGGGATGTTAAAACAAAAAAATAATTTTGCATAATCCATTATTATTGAATTTTAATAATATTTAAATAGGCAGACATCAGACTTACTTTTTAAATGAGTGGTCTAATAAATGGAATTAAATAACCAAAAAATCTTTTTTCGTTTTTCAATGACTATGAGACTGACGAAAAAAGCAGTTCGACTCAATACTTACCAGTGGGTTGGTACAAAACCTAAAGAAAAAAATGTTTTTAAAATTCTATATAGTAGTCCTACATTCAATGGCAGAAAAATAGATACTAAAACTAGACATCTAAGCCGCAAAGAATATTGACGTCCAATAAATATTTTCCCTATATTGTTAATATAACCCAATATTTGCGCCCTGGTGATGATGTAAGGGGATTAAAATTTTATCACTAGTGTAAATAAATCTAACAAGGATCGTTTTTTTTTACAAAAATATTGTTTGGTGAGATGAATGTTGAATAACAAGTTGCGGTATTCTAAATCGACATAATAAAGGACATTGAACTCCACAAATCCCCACATGGTACGATTTGTTCGTCAGCAAGGGCCACTTGGGTAAATGTAAATTGTTTTTTATTTCAAAAAAAAACCTAGTGTATCGCTGTTTTAAAAACAAATGCAAGTAGATATCTAGACATACTCCAATTAAACATTTTCAAAATCCTTAATAATGTTCCTTTAAATGAAATAATAGAGATTTACTTTTAACAAGACGACTCCCCCACCCATAAAGCTCTTCGAATAAGGGAGTATTTAAATATTTACCTTAGAAACCGTTGGATAGAAACACATGGACCTATAAGGTGGCCACCACGATCTTCGGATCTTATACCTCCAGATTTTGTTCTTTGGAAAGTGTTATAAAATAATATTTATAAAGAAGTCATCTTAAACCGACAAAAATGTTATCAAAGAATTTATGAAGCCTTTGCAGAAATAAAACTATTCCACATCATGAATGCCCCAAGATCCGCTCGAAAAAGATTTAGAAAATTTAGATTTAGTTACCATATTATTAAACTCAAAAACGACAAATTGTATTTATTCGATTTTTATATAAATTGGACAAAGAGTGTAAAAACAGAACATTGCGTTAATCGCGCGATCTGGCTCTTGCAGCAGAGAAGTGGGGGGATGGGATTAAAGCCATTGAGGAGGAATGTTAAGCAACGCCTTGTACATCCTCCGTAAAGTCCTGACTTGGTACCCAATGATTTCTTCTTGTTCCCGAATATCAAAGGTAAACTGCGTGGCTAACGATTTACGAGCGCCGAAGAAGCAGTCGAAGCGTTCGAAAACAATGTTTTGAAGGTGTCTCAAGAGGAATAGAAAAACTGCTATGACAAATGGTTTGAACCTCGGTTTGAACGAATGCAAAAGTGTCTTAATCATCATGGGGAATATTTCGAAAAACAATGAAGACATTTTTATTTAAAAATGTTTGTTATTATTTGCTATTCCCGAAATATAAATAGTAGCCCTCGTATGAGGGATTCAATGAGGGTCCCATTTTACCTCTTAAGGTTCCGAGCCAACATATCTAAACTATATTTAATTCAAGCTTTGCATAACGATCGAATTTGTACAAAAAACCCTACCATTTTTATTAGTCGTTAGCACAGTTCGTGCAGTCTGATTTAATTACCATCAAAGTTTATTCGAATTCAGATCACGGCGAGCGGCCTTCGTGTTTAGTTAACTTAATTACGCACAACATGCGGTGGTGTTTATATAATTTTCAGGAAGTTCGATACTCTGTCGGTCTGCCTGATGAATAATTTATTTCTGTACTATCGTAGCTCAACTCACTTTTGTTTTGTTGAGTGTTGGATCTCTTTCTACATCCATTTTATATTCCAGGCAAAATGTTATTTTCAAATTTTATTACCCATTATACGGCACTTTTCAGTAAACATTACACGATTAAATTTCTTCTATCAAATAATCCTTTATAAAAAATTTACGATATAGCGCCTGTTGTAACATTTAAGCGGTAATCTAAATAAAATAAGCCATGTCAGGGTCCGTGGACCACTGTAGTTATTCGCAAAGGCAAAAAATATATATATATATATATATATATATATATATATATATATATATATATATATATATATATATATATATATATATAACAAAAAATTTTTTTTTTCCACTGCGATTTTTTTTGTCACCGTCACACAAATACACAAATGTTACATTTTTACTTACCCATAAGATAAAATTTGAAAAATCAAGACAAATATTGACAGTATTCATATAAGGATTTTTTGTGACTGTTTTTATGTAAATTTCAATTAACCTACTGATTAACATGTAAGAAGGAAAACGAGATAACTCTTAAAGTGTCCCCATTTGTCTTATTTATTTTCAGAAGAGGCGACATGCCAAAATAATACATAAAAATTTGTTTTTAAGCTTTAAATCAATATAATTTATATATGATAACGTGGTATTAATAGGGTTCCTTCTTATTTAGCGTAAACAATATTTGATAAATATTTAATTACTGCTGGCGTAGGAACACCTGGAAAATGTCCGGTTTATTTGGCCATTTTAAGTTTTTTTAAGTGATTTTTCTTCCTGGGTGAAAATATACAGGGTGTACCAGAAGTAATGGGAAAAAATTTTTGTTGTTTTTGGGAAAAAAAGGGGGCCAAAAGGTTTCGGGGGCCAAAAAACCCCCCTTGTTTTTTTTATAGCAAAATTTTTTTAAAGCTTGGTATATTGATCTGTTTTTTAAAAAAAAAAAGTTACTATAATTTCCGTGCGTCAAAAATGATACTTAATTTAGGTCTCTAGAAGCAACTTTTTTTGGGGAAAAAAAGCATTTTAAAAAAAACCGAAATTTTTCCCCTTTGGGGGAAAAAGAGTTTTGACCAATTTTTTTTAAAAAATTTGTAAAAGTAATAGTTTTCAACACGCTGTTTTACAAGTTTTTCCCCGGGCAAAAAAAACCCAAAAACCCCCTTTTAAACCCCCCCCCAAAATGGCCTTGGGTTTTTCCCCGGGGATTTGGAGACCTTTAAGGGTGATTTTGGGGGGGGGGGGTAGAGGGGTTTTTGGGTTTTGTGCTCGTGGACACTTTTGACATTTATTGCATTATTTCGACCTAAGGAATCTGTTGTTGCTCTGTTTTCCCATTACTTCTGCCCCCTGTGAAAAAGCTTATTTGTCTCATGACCAAACAAACCGCACACCTGTTTTGCAGCTCACTCGATATGTTTTTGTTTTGTTAAAATTTTTTTTCATAGAACGCATTCACATCAGGTATAATTAGCTGAATCAATCTTTTCCGGCCTCAAAGTCAAATCGGTTTATAAAAAAATGGAATCGAAACTGAAAATCGATAAAAACCCCCAAAAAAATATAATATATCAAAAGTTTTTTATGCAAGGGGTACTTTTTCCCCACAGAAGGATGGATATCCTTTTTTTTTGGCCCCCTTTGGGGTTTTAAAGGGGGGATACCCACGAAATAAAAAACATTTCCAAATAATACGCTGTAAATTTTTAGGACATATAACAAAAAAAGAAATGGTTAAACGGAAAAAACCCCAAATAATTACTTAATTAGGCATGCCTCATTAGATCACACTTGTTGTTGAAAACCTAAAAAAAATTTTTAGTTAAATTTTTTTTTTGGACTAACAAACTGTTATTTAATATATGGGAAAAGTATTTTTTTTTTTAAATAGTAATATTGAAAACATTAGGAGACGTCCATTAACTACGTGAGGCATTTAGGAGGGGAGAGGGTTAAGCCGAATCTCACCAAATCTCACGTGGGGAAAAGGGGGGGTCTCGGCAAATATCACGTAAATTTTTTCCCGCATGAAACAGTGTAAAATTACAAGAAAACTGGCTTGAAATAAGTAAAAGGGGGTTTTCCCCAAAAAAAAATAGGGCAATTCTGCACAAGATAATATCTATCTTACACAATGATATTTGCTCACGGGATTCTAGACTATGTTCTAAGTATTTTTTTTATACTAGTATTAACTAGTGTTAAATAAAAATAATTAGGCAAATTTTTTTTTTAAAATAAAAAAAACGAAATTTAAACCCAAAAAATTTAAAACGTATTTACCCCAACTTTTTTGAAAAATCTCATCTGAGATTAGGGAAGAGGTGAAGGGAGTCGAGCAAATTCTTACCACATCTCACCAAGGGGGGCGGGGGCGGACGGTAGGGTAAAAAAATTGCCACAATCGTCACACGTAATAAATGGACGCCCCCATATTAAGCATCCTTAAACTAATTTTAAAAGAGCCAAGGAAATATTTTTTTAATAACATAAATTAAAAAATATTAATAAGAATAAAAGCCGTGTTTTAAAAATAGTAGTTCTATTCAAACTCATAGTTAAAGGGTTATTGATAAGATTGGTTTATTAAAAGATAAGTAATTAGAAGTAAGCTATTAAATATGTATTCGAGAAAATCTACATTAATTTAAAAGCAGCAGATCGGATGTGCCTTGGTTTTCACACATTGAAAATGACAGTCAAGTCACAGTCAGTTTTTTTTTTATCTTTGGACAGTATACAAGGACTTAAAGTTTAAATACCAGCGTACAGTAAAAGAATTATTAAAATGAACACTTAATTCTAAATGTAAATGTGTAATTTCTAATTTCGTTAGGTAAGCATTGCAACAAAGATCAAGTATTGAAAAAATTCCAATTTTTTAGAATACAAGTAAACGTAAAAACAGAAAAGTCACAATGACGTTTTCTTCTAGAGGAATAATGCGAAGAATAGTAAAAAATTGAGTTAGTTTAAGGCCTCTCCAGTGCGACCAGAAAACTGCGAACTGCAAATTCGGGCGAACGCCATTTACAAAGGGGGGCCCCAAAAAAACCCTCGTCCATTGCCACAGTAACAGATTACACAGGTCATGTCATTGGCAATCGGAAATTAGTGATTTTAATAATGGATTTATTAACTTTGATACTTAGTCATATATCAGACAGGCGATATCGTAAAGACAAATTCATGGTAAGAGAAAAATGTTTGGTAAAAAAAAATGGGAGCCAATCGCGGCCTAAAAATAATAACAAAACAGTAGAGATTAAAGCCCGCATAATTTTATCAATAGTTGTTACTGCCATAAATATGGGAAAATTTATGTATATTTTATATAAATTACCGGATCCTACATCAAAATAACCTTAAGACTTAAAATATCTACAATTTCATATTACATTAAACGGAAAAGACCCCATAGTACGTTAGTATTTCCTCTTTCAGCGTCCTACCAATATCCCAAAATCTTAAAAAGGACGGTAATCAATTTGTCATTGAAACGTTATAAGTAACTTTATATTTTTTTAAAAGAATTATGAAAAAATGTTTTTAGGCCGATCTACAAGTTCGGCGGGGACAATCGCTGTGCCTAAAGATATCTACATATATTCTGAAACCAGTGGTTTAATTATTTTTATAACCCATATAATAAAAGAAAATAAATTCATTAAATATTTTTATAACACTTATAAAAATTAGTTTTAAGCACGGTACACCAAAGATTAAAAATCTTTTAACGACACCTGAAAAAAAATCATTAAAATTAATTGGCTTAAATAATGTACATAGCCAGTAATTAAGTCAGTTGATGTTTTTAAATTAAGTGCAGCACTTGGAGCAGCAAAACTTAAAATAATTAGGTATGTCAGCGGGTAACATACAAATACATAATTAAAAAAATTTTGGGGAGAAGTATGCATTAATCTAGAAAGAGTTAAAATCTTTTATATACACTGACCAATAAAAAGTAAACAACTGAATATTTTTATATAAAAAAAAATTAAAAAGAACCTAAATATTACAGAGATTTAAATGGTAACGGAAGAGCTTTATAATTAGACATAGTATATAGATTATTACCTCAGGGACAGAAAAAATTTTTTAGAAAAATTTTTGGTAATGTTAAAACATATAAAGCAGATTGCTTCTGACAAAGAATTGTCACTATTTTTTATACCGAAAAGAACATCTAAATTAAGCTTTCCTCAAGTTAAACGACGCTTTATGTCGCCGCAGTCAAATTATTCCCACATTTTTAAAACTTTGAATAAAATGTGACAAGTAATGAAACGCCTCTATATTAAACAAATAACAACCGAAATTTTTTTAACTGATTCTAACAAAGAATTTTATTAATAGCTGTTTTTATGCAGAAAAGAAAACAAAAAATATCTTGTAAATATAAGCAAACAATTCGTTATAGCTAAGAAAGGAATCAAATAAGCCCAACAAAAATTAAATTCAACTTTGTAACGAATGTTGATGGAAAATCAATTTTAGCATAGAATACATCTCATATAAGTAACGTAACATATTAATATACAATTCCAAACAAATTGGAATCGTGTAATTTAAACAATTTGGTTGCAAATGCCTTTTAGGTGATTCTAAGCACGATCCTATACTGTGGAGCTTTAGTCTACATGCGAGGCATGTTCTTTATGAATTGCAAATATAATGCTGGTTGGAATTGGAATTTTGGGGATACAGGAGTTGAAATGTACGAATGAAACAAGCTCTTTAAAAAACACCTTTAGAACTGAAAAATTTGGCTTTAATTGGTATTAAAGTAAAATTAATAAGTCAAAGTAGAACACGGATTTTCAAATAACTCTGGTAGAATTATATTAAATTATGTATTTGATAATTTAAAAATTAAACATTTGATGCTTTTATTTACTAATATTTATTTGGTATTTAATGTATTTCTACAATAAATATTCAGATCAGGTTAAGTTTTTTTGTGATATGACTTGGGATTCGGACAGTCGCCTTTTCTTGTAGATTTTGTAGTTTTTTTTAAAAAAAAAAACGTTTGATGAAAACATTTGCAGACACACTATCAGACAAAAATAATTCAATATTTTAGATGAAAAATAAAACGTTAAAATGTTTTTTACTGTATAAAACCCCATCAAATTATTACCATATGCTGATAGATTAAACGGTTTCATGTAAAAACCCACTTGTCGACAGTCAGATAACACAAGTCCGCGATGAATAGTAACTCTAAAATAAATATGTGTCTAGTTTTATATATTTTAATATTTCATTTGTTGTTTATTTATATAGTGCCTTTATATGTTTTCTTGTATTTTTATTAACAGTGTTACCAACCTTTATATTTCATAAACTAGGACTAAATATGCTTGCCAGGAATTACAAAAAACCGGAGCCATATCTAAAATAAACTGCTTAAAAAAAAGGATGGTCTTAGGAACCTCTAT
Source organism: Listronotus oregonensis (assembly GCA_019359885.1). Lineage (NCBI taxonomy): Eukaryota > Metazoa > Arthropoda > Insecta > Coleoptera > Curculionidae > Listronotus > Listronotus oregonensis. The sequence continues at coordinate 10,461 of JAHBCN010022637.1, forward strand.
GTTTATCATTTAGTTGTAAAGAATATTAAAAATCAGCACACAAAAAATATTCGTTTAAAATATTTTTTTGTAAAATGACAAATTCATTTCTAAGTAACTACTTTTTATTTTACATTTTTTAAGGTGCTGTAGTTTCGTTATACTTTATGTCCGTACTAAGACTACAATTATTTCCGTTGTTTTTGGCGATCCTGTTAGGAAAAATCTGGGGGATGACGTCCACGTCCAGGTTCCGGAATACCGGGGGGGGGGAAATTTGCCCATCCCAAATTTGATTTCCCGGGCCCCCCAAAAAAACCCCCGAGCCCCAAAGTTTTTTCCGTCCCCGAAAAAATTTTTTGGGGAGAGCCCGGGGGGAGATAACGTTCGGGCCAGGTTACGGTTGCACCAGGTTTTCGAGGGATCGTTTCCGCCGGTTTTTCCCATTACCCCCCAAAAAAACCCCCCAAAAAATTTTTTGGGTTTCCCTTTTTTTTTCGATTGTGTCAGAAAAGCCATCGGAAATGATGTCCGCGTTCAGGTTTCGGTCCACCAGGTGTTCAGTGGGTCGTTTTCGACGTGAAATTCGAAATCAGCGTCCAAAAAACCCCCCACAACGATTTATTAGTTCGTCCTTTTCGATTGTGTGAGGAAAACCCTTGGAAATGAGGTCTGCGTCTAGGTTCCGGTGCACCAGGTGTCCGGGGAGTGTACGTCATATTTGAATTCAGCGACCCGAAAAACCCCCCGGGGGTCGGGGTTTCCTTTCCCCGCGTGAATTTTGGGAAAATCCCACGGAGATGATGTTTATCGGCGTTCCTGAGCTACGGGTCGGCTGTGGGCTAATCTGAACATCATAATCATGATCAGCGACCTTATTTACAAAGTTATTAAATCTTCCAAAAGCCATCTCAAAAAATGCATTTTTTGAGTGCATTTTTGGTTGCAGCAATGCAATTTGCGGTTTGTATAAGTCACAAAGTAGGTACATTTTTACAAAAAAAATATGGAAGCGAATGCGAATAACCGCCTTTCGATCCGTCTTAGTACAAAAAATTCCGAACTTGCCTTTTTAGTGCTTCATTACCTCGAATATATTGCGACACGATATTTAGCTAGATATTTACCTTTGTTTATTGGGGAAATACATAAATAAACATTAGTTCAGAGTAAAATTAAAAGTAAAAAAAACAAAATTATCAAGTTGACAATTTTACTAATCATTTAATTGAAATGTTCTAGAAATTGGAATACACAAACATAAAGTTACCGTATTACAAATTTTTTTTAAGTAGCCCTAATAACCAACCTCTTTACCGTAATTCAATTAATGCTATCTGTCGTCGTTGTAAGACAAATTGAGTATAGGTATTTGTGCGGTGTAAATTACATTGGAAATTCCGTAATCGGGCGGATAGGTAGAACAGTCGATGTTTGTGTGTGCTTCGATTCTATGTAAATCTCCCTTTGTGAAATTAATGACTAACTAAGCCAATTAATATTGCATGAGTTTATTAAAATTACTGCACCGCAGAAAATCGGATTATATTTGGTTTTTGGGCGTGCTTAAAATCCCCATTAAGTTAAATTTATAGGTCTATTTTCATTTGTTATTCATTTATTAATGATATTTACGTAATTAGTTTAAAATTTTACAAAAATTCCCTTTTTATGTTTTTCCACATCCGGTAGATTTAAAGACCCAAAAATTAAAATAAATCTTCCCCTTTTAAGATAGTCTGAACAGCTTTGATTGTTCGAGGATCGTACTTTTTTTTTGAATATTTTAAGGACAAGTTAGATCGAAAATATATAGATGTCTATAGTTTTTTTTTTTTAAAAAATAAATTAGTACCGGAGATACTTTTCTTCAAAGATGCGGAAAATACCCACAAAAACGGCCGATGGTTTTTATGACCCCATTATAAAGAAAACCTGTCGAGAACAGGAGGAATTTTCATTTTTTTTTTTTTAAAAAAGGGAAAAACCCTGTACAATATATTTTTCTTTTTTAAAAACCATTAAAAATTTATTATAACTCGATGCCGTTACCGTTTTAAAAATATTATTATTATTAAAAAAAATTAAGTTTTTAGATTCGGTTATCTTTTTTTTGCATATAAATTTCTAAAATACAATACACTCAATTTAAATTATACCTACAGGTAATTACGCGTAGCTACTTTTTATTGTAAACATCTGGTAGGTACCACACTCCATACTATACAACATTCTTGTATAGTATATAAGTAAAATAACAAAGGTCCATAAAAAAAAGTGGTGTGTGCTGGGTATCGGACCAAGATTTTGTAGCGGTTTTTTTTTTCTGAACACGAATCTGAAGTTAAAATTGGGGTCAAACAGCAAAAAATTAACAAAAGGCGTAATTTCAGATATTAACGTTTTTTTTTTAATTTAAAACGTCAATATCTCAAAAACTATAAAAGACACACGAAACTTTATATGACAGAAACTATCAATTTTTTGCAAGACCTTTAATTTAAATTATGTAACCTTTTTGTCTAAAGGTAATATTTTTCGAATTATAATCAAAAAACCGAATTTTCAAGGTATAACCTGGAAAAACTTTGAACATTATTATTTTTTTATTTCTGGATTTCTTTCGCAAATTTTGATTGATTTGGGATTCAAATAACTAAAATAAATGATTTATAATAGAAAAAAAAAAAAACAAGAATCACATTATTAAAAAAAAATTTTT
>JAHBCN010022638.1:0-13147 GCA_019359885.1 Listronotus oregonensis
AAAAATAAATCCGATCAAAAACAAAAATAGGCCTTATCCACAATCCCATTTCAACAGTATAATATCTATGTTAACCAATGGTAGCTGCGGAGGTCTTGTGACAGACGGTTTGAATTTAAATTCAAAACTATTAAAGGTAGTCAGTAGTTAAATGGAGTACTAATGATCATTATTACTTCTTGTCATATTAATTTTTTTTAAGCAAAATAGAGGTGTAATAATATATGCCTTGGGATAATCCAATCTAGCCAATCATATTCATTTTTTACCACCTTAGCGGATCTAGTCGTGAAATTTGTTCTTAAACTTTAGATAATTTTTTTATGAATAAAAAATAAAAAAAAATGTTGCTGAATGAAATAATTTGATTGTTTTGAATTTTTCTTGTTTCATGATATTTTATTATTTATTAATTATTTTTAATATATTATTAATGCAAAAATATTTAATTATTTATTTTATAAATAAAATTTTTTATTAATAATAAATTTTTAAGGAGAATTCCTAGTAATTGTGGGGATATTGGGGTTTTTTAAATTGGGGTTTAAAGGGAATAAATTTTGAGAGTTGGCAACACTGCGCTGGAGTCACGCATGAGTCAGTTCTTTTCTTTATTGTTATTATTAATAAAGCTTTAAACGCTTAATGGTACATTCACGGTATAATAAAAAAAAAAAGGGATTTATCTATTCGATTTTTTTTTTTTTAAACACTTATTTCAATGTCTAAGTTCCCACATCTTTTATTACTTCTCTATACAGGGTGTCATTGAAAATTGTAAAAAATTGGGGGGGGGTGATAGTACTCCTAAAAATAGTAAAAAAAGTTCCTATAAATAGGGCGGAAAAATGCATATTAAGGGAGTTAGGGGCACTGAAAGGGTGAATTTAAAAAAGGTTTTTTGAAATTATAGGCTTAAAAAACGAGATAAGATTTCGAAAAAAAATCCTCTGCCATAAATTTTCTAAATCAAATGGTGATCAAAAATTATTTGGAAAATCGGAAATTTATTTTTTGCAAGGGGTAGGGGGTTGTTTCTGAATAATTTTTTCCCAGGATTTTTTCGCAACGTGGGTTCTTTTTTTGAAAAATACATATTTTTTTCCTATCAAAAAGGTACTCTTGTTGCACACCCCCAACGATGGTTTTCGAAAAATTGAAAAAAAGTTTGCTCTGATGGGTTGCTAACTGGTTAATCAACATAAACTTATGAATGTTATGGCGTTTCAAATAACCAAATAATTAAGTGAAAAATTAAAATTTTATTATTTTTAAAACATCTTATTGTTTAAAAAACAGAAATAAACTGAATACCAAAATTCCTTATTAAAATAATGCATACCTTAATTAATTCATAGTAAATGTTCAAAGTGACCACCCATTCTTTTCAATGCAGACATATGTTCTTCTTCTCCACGATCTGCGTCCTGGGGGAATATCCCAGGTGTTGTACGAATTTGATTGGAACAGTCAATAATGCGTTGCCGTAGTTGCTCTTCAGTATTAATCGGCACTGAGTAAACCAATTTTTTCAAGTGGCCCCAAGTAAGAAATCTAGTGGAAAGATCGGTGATCTTCTGGAAACTTGTGGACCACCCGTCCTATCCAACGCCCTCAAAAACTTGGTTCAAATGATTCCTCACCGCTAGCCCGGAAAATGAGCTGGTGCACCACCCTGCATAAAATACATGATCTGCCTCTGTGCTAGGGGAACTTCGCCCAAAAAAAGTGCTGGTAGATCATGTAGAAAAAATGGTAACTTTGACCATTTAGCCTAAAATGTTTATTAGTATGAAAAAAAGTGACTTTTCGAAAGGTGTAAAATTAACCTACCTCGGGGTAGAAAAAATGGTCCAATAAGTCTATCGCCAATAATTCCCGCCCAAACGTTAACTGAGAATCGAATTTGGTATCGACTTTCCACAACGGGATGAAGTTTTCATCAGACCAGTGATGTGTATTATTAAACTAAAACCATTTTGTAAACCCATCTTCATCCGTGCATAAAACATTTGAAAAGGGGTTCTTTGCGAGTTTTCTTAATAACAAGACAGAAGATGACTCGAGCGGGATGTCTGCCGGAGCAAGAGCTTGTACCCTTTGGATGCGATATGGATACGGGGGTTGAGAATGAAGAGTCATCCCACGAATGGCGACTCACGTTTTCCCGCACTGCAATTCTCCTTCCGATATCCCCGGATCTTCCCTCATGTGCTAAAATGCGCTCCTCAACATCAGGTACGTACCGTCAAATTACGGCCACGGTCTTGGTTTCTGGGTTCAAAAAGAACCTGTATCTCTTAGGCGCTGATGAATTCTCGCAAATATCCGGTGAGAAGGTGCCTGCGATTTGGATATTTTTGGACATACAAGCGTTTAGCTAAAAGACCGTTTCCATTCGCTCTTCCATAAATAAAATGCATATCTGCCAATTCACTCACAGTGTATTCCAAATTTGTCAAATTTTACGTTTACAACTTCAACAACAATAAACTGACAAAAATACTTGTGAACCAGAACATGTTTTTGCGTATGCAAAAAAAATAAAGTGATAAGACCGCATACCTTCAATGAATCAAATAAATATGCATTAAATAAAGGAATTTTAGTATTTGGTTTATTTCGTTTTTTAAAGCAATAAGAAGCAACCCATCAGAGCAAACTCTTTTCCTTAAATTTTCTCAAAAAACCATCGCTCTGGGCGATGTGCAACAAGTACATTTTTGGTAGGAAAAAGTATGTAGTTTTTTAAAAATGAACCCCTTGGAAAAAAAAAATCCTGAAAAAATTTATTCACGAAACAACCCCCACCCCAAAAAAATACCTTTCCGATTTTTCCAATTAATTTTTTAGTATCACCATTTTGATTTAAAAGTCAAAATTTTGGGGGAGGATTTTTTTCGAAATCTTATCTCGTTTTTTAAGCCTATAATTTCAAAAAAACCGTTTTTAAATCCCCTTTCAATTCCCTTTCCCTTAAATGCATTTTCCCTATATTTGGGGAAATTTTTTTTCTATTTTTAGGAGTACTATCCCCCCCAATTTTTTTACACCATTTCAATGACACCCTGTATAGAGAAAATTTTCGCTCACAGCTACTAAGAAAATGTTTGAGGAAAAATTCCACTCTTTTAATTTTTTGAGTGGACAGGCAGAAGTTCAAGGATTCAGGCCTGTAAGAAAAGGGTGTTCACCCTGCTGAAAGTTCTAAATGATAATACTTTTTTCTTTTGCAGTGGAACTTTCCCTCTTTGAACCTTCCATAATAGTATATTGTGCAACAAGTGAGAAAAGCTAATTTGCGACTCACTCTGGGAAATGTGCTTTTCTCACATGTTGCATATTATACATTTTCTACGACCATTTCTTTTAAAGCGAAACAAAAAAATTTAAAAGTATTTTTATTGCAATAAATATGACGCTTGCCGATGCATGATACATTCATTTTTGTTTAATCGTTGCTATGCGACGCCAATTGCCACAGGCTGCTAGATAATGTCAAAGTCGCGAATCAAAGGCCTATTTCTACTATTTTATATAGCAACTAAGTAAGAGCAAATACATTTTCTCACTAGAGAGAAAAGTACTTTTCTTACTGTTTGTGGGTTTTCCTCGTAAGAAATATTTTATTTTAAAAGCTAGCAACCAGTGAGAAAAATGTTACTTTTAGTGCCAGTCGTAGAAAAATCCTCTTTTCAGCCAATTTTAATCTATCCGATTTGGTTCTACATGTATTATACAAGATGTCCAAAAATAACTTTACAAAGATGCTACCTAGGATAAACAGATATAAATATAGATAACTTCTCGAGAAAATCCCGAAATAATTTTCAAGTTTTTAATTCTGCCGCTAGAGGCGTAAACTAAGAACAAAATTAAAAATACGGATAATTCAAAAGTATGCTATATTAACTTATGTCGTTGATAGTTTTCTTATAAACTATGTAAAATAAGAAACTTTATTCTTTTAAGCGTTTTTCCGTAACTTGTCAAATATAGGAAGGAGGGAAGAGCGAATATACATTTGAAAAAAATTGAATAACTTTGTTTCGGCTTAACCGATTTTGATGAACTAGGTTTCGTTTAAAAGAGCTTTTACCAGGGCTTAAGCTAAAATATTGAAAAAATAAATTTATTTTTTTGTTTTATCCCCAGAGACTGATTTGTGTCATAATTATAAATTTTGTAATTTTTTTCTAAATATTTAAATACAATGGTATTATTTCTATAAGCCCATTAAAAATAGCATATAAAAGTTAAGAAACTGCATTTCGATATCTTAATTTGTTCTGGAGTTATTGTCAAAAAACTGCATTACTCGTATCCTTACCTATTTTAAGCTGTCAGATAAACAACCCAGCGTTTTAATCGAGAGTGCCATGACAACAAAAACCATTTGTTTTTCTGCGAATATTAAAAAATATCAATAATATCCCTATTATTTGTTTATTATCAATTTAATAACGGCATTCATAATTACACGGCTCGTGGATAATAATAGGTGACTATTATCTACGGGCTTTGGCTAATTGTATCTTCATTGTGCAGGAATAGGATGCACATTTCCAGTTTCTCTTAAACGGGTTGTCAAGTGTCTAAACACTTTTTTATTTAAATACAGTCTTTTGTAATACCTTATGGCATATTGTCTCGCCGCAATAGAGGCATTTGAAAAATTTTCAAAATAAACGGCGAGCTGATCGTATGCCTCGGTAGTGGAATAAGACATAATTTAAAAGTACTTAATAACGATTAACAACACTACTACTAATAATAATAACGATAAACTGCGTTAAACAAGAACTAAATTTAAAATTACCAGGTTTGACAAACAATGCACTTGTCATTTTTTGACGTCTCTGTCTTCTATAATTTTTGACGTCTCGGCACTCTCGATTAAAACGCCGCGTTGTTTATCTGAAAGCTTAAAACATGTGAGGATCCGAGTAATGCAGTTTTTCGGCAATAACTTGAGAACTAATTAAGATATCGAAATGAGGTTTTCCAGTTTTAACTTTTTTTGCTCTTTTAATGGCTCTTAAAAATTATGTTGTATTTAAATTTTTAGAAAAAAAAAACAAAATTTATAACTTTGACACAAATCAGTCTCTTTGGATAAAATAAAAAAATCAATTTATTATACTAATATTTTATCTTGAGCCCTGGTAAAAGCTCTTTTAAACAAAACCTAGTTCATCAAAATCGGTTAAGCCCAAACAATGTTTAATTTTTTTCAAATGTATATTTCCTCTTCCCCCCCCTATATTTGGGGTTACGGAAAAACGCTTAAAAAAAGTTTTCTTATTTTACAAAAAACTTTCAACGACAAAAGTTAATATGGCATATTTTTAAATAATCCGTGTTTTTTAATTTTGTTCTTAGTTTTACGCCCCTTAGCGGCAGATTTAGAAACATGAAAATTACTTCCAGCATTTTCTCGACGCCGATTTTGTCAAAGTATTTTTTTCGAAAGCTATGGGAAAACCTCGAGATATCGCCGGAGGACGCCTTATCAGGACACCCTGTATAGTAAATTAACAAATGAGTCACGACATATTATCCGTGACTCACTACTTTAATTACTATATTTAAACAGTATCTACTTTTTTAAAAATTTTTGTCTTAAAATAAGAATAAGGTCTAGTCTTGGAAATGCACGTTATTTCAAAATAAATTTCATAAGACCTATTAATTTAAGACCGTTCTTCTTCAATTTCCGACTAAACGAGAGACCCACTGTGTAAAGAATGTATCTATTTATTAAATAAGATAACGCAAGCATTGTAATATAGAAATTAGGAAAATATATTTCAAATACAATATTTAATGTACATTTCTTTTTTTAGATTTTCTTGCCCTCAAGTACTAAAAAAAAAAAAATGAAAAAAAAAGTACTAATAAAGGTATACAATGACAAGGGGAAGTCTCCTAGAATCCAATAATTGCGCAAAAAATTTTCCAAAGAGATGTTGCATTAGATATAATTGATGTAAATACTCACTATTGTAATATTAATCTAACTATACATTTAAAAATACGGTTTACCAGAAGTGATAAGATACAATTCTTTATCATGAGGGTTGTAAAAAATTTTTTCCAAAATATAATAAATTATTTTTTTACAAAAAAAGGCAATTTTGAAAACCCCAAAATTTTTAATTATTTTTTTATGGGAAACACTTAAAGATATAATGTTAAGTTGCATTTTTTTTTTAAAAATTAAAAACACCCAAAAAAAAAAATTTTTTTTTTCATTTTAAAAAAATACCGCACACTTTGGATTTATTTTCAAAAAAATTTATATTATTGAAAAAAAAAAAAATTTATGGAAAAAAAAACATAAAGAACCAGAAGAAAGTATTTAAATTTTCCCTCCTTGTATAAAAGTTGTTTGGTTATTAGTTTTTTTTTATATTTTTTAAAGTTCAAGGAACTAGGTTTTTTCTAGTTTTATACAAGTTTTTAAAAAAAGTTGCCTTTTTTTTGAAAAACTAGAAATTCTGTAAAGCATTTGCACTTTTTTTCTCTCAATAAAAAAATTTAAAATAAATTACTTTTTAAAAAAAGTAAAACTTCTTTCCCCTTCAAATCGGGAAATTTGGGAAACAAAAATTTGGATTATGTTATTCTTATTTCAGGCTTTAAATATACAAAATATTGCATTTTCATTGGTTTCTACGCCAACTTGCATTCTACTAATGCGAATTTAAATTTAATTAAATTGGGGTAAATAAAAAAAAAAATTTTTGGAATAATTTAAAAATAATATTTTTGTATTAAAATTATTATTAGTTTAAAAAAATAATTAACCTAATAATTAATGAGTTTATTAAAACGTAGATTTTTACGGGGTGAATATTTAAATGTTATGAGGTTTCCCCAATATTTTTTACAAATAAAATACAAATAAAAAAATCGGTGGTATCAATAGATAGGTAATTGTGCTTAAGTATCTACGAAAGCCCAAGGGGAAGAAAAAATTTGATTAAAATTTCAACTTACTAAGTCTCTTAAAGAAAATTTTAATATAATTTTGAAAAAATTAAAAATTTAAAATTTTTTAACTTAGTTGTTTTTTTTAAAAAATTTTCAAGGAAAAAATAAAATTAAAATTGAATTGAATTAATTTAAATTTTTATGGCCCCTTTTTTTTCGAAAAATATAAATTTAAAAGAATTTTTTTTTTTTAAAAATTAAAAAATTTTATTAAAAAAAAAAAAGGAATTCGGGGAACCAAATAAAATTAATTTTTTATTGTACAAACGCACAAATATTGATGTTAAAAAATTTTAAAAGAACTTTTTTATAAAATTATTTTTTTTAAGATACTCGCATAAAGGATAGGGTAAATGGCCTAATGTAATTTTTTTGGGGAAAATTTTTGTAATTTTGGCCCTTTTTTCGTCCCCTTAATTTTTATTTGCAATAAATGTTTTTTGTTGTTTTTTTAATTTTTAAAATTTTTTTTATTGTTATGTGCTAAGCATTGGTCTTCTGTATTAATTTAAGGTATTTTGGAGTTTAAATTCTTGTATATTTGGTTAAATTTTTGAGATCAGGTTGATTTTTTTTAAAAAAATAAATTTAAAAATTGCCGAAAAATTAAAAAAATTGCGGACCCAAGTATCATTTGGGAAAATTTTCGGAAAAAAGGGGAACAATGAATCCATTGAACTATATTTAAGTATTTAGTTTGCATGCTTTTAACCATGTGTCAATGTAATGAATTATTGATTTGGATATAATTGTACTTGGGATTCATTTGACTAAATATATGCGGTTTAGAAAATTTTAAATTCTAAAATTTTGAGAAATATAAAATTTTGGATAAGAGTTTTTAAAAAGGGAAATATTTAAATATAAAGATGTGTAGATTTACCAGCCACGTTTCGACTTTCGGCTGCCATTTTAAATTTTTTTTTCTTTTGGATTTTGGCAGATTTCGATAGTCCTTTTCACTTTCTAATTATGTACATTGTTAAGCGTTGTGGGGGAAAATGGACTTAACAAAAGGCAGCAAATAAAAATTACGCCAGACTAATTGATTTTTAAACTATAAGTTTTATTGTGTGGTGTATTTTATGTATGAGATGAATTTTATCATAATCCCCAAGGGGAAATTTTTTAACATAATTACATTTATTTTTAAAAATTTCCCCAAGGGCGTCACTGTAAAAAAATGTTAAAAATATTTTTAAAAAAAATCTGTCTATTTTACAAATTTACCGACAAATCTTTGGCTACTCCCCTAATTTAAACGGGGTTTTGCTATAATTAATTAAAAACTTTTTTTAAAAACAACGAGCTAGCAAAATTTTCATTACTTACTCATTATTTTTTTTAAATTTTAAACATTGTCAAAAATTTTTAATGTTGCATGAGAGCCAAATATGCTATTTACTATTATACTATTCAAATTTAAAAGCAATTTTATTATGGATTATAGTTCTTGTGGGCCCCAAAAATAAAAAAAAACAATGTACTACTTAATTTGTTTGCGTTTTTAAGAACGAAGTAAATTTGTCATCATTTTTAAAATTTTAAATTGTCTTAAAATGCATGCAGTTTTAGAAAAAAAGTGTAAAGGGTTTTTTTGGTTAGAATAAAATTTCCTATGAAGTAATCCCTTTTAAAGTTAAAAAAAAAAAATTTTTTTTTTCAAAATACATACAAAAAACAAATTAAAAAAAAAAAAAAACCCTTTTTTTTTTTTTTTTTTATTTTTTTCCCCCAAAATTTTGATAGGTAGATAATATACGCATTGTTAGAGGAATTATTTTCATTAAAATTTAAGAGATATGAGTTTAAATTTTACAATTTTTTTATAAACGAAAAATATATTTATTTATTTAAAAACAGTCGTTTTATAACGTTGTTTTAATAATAAAAATTTTTTATTAATAAATTTTTTTAAAAGAAAAAAACTTAAATTACTTAAATGGGATTGGAGGTCTACGAAAAGTAACTTTATATTTATTCCTACTAGCTAGCCAAATTGGAGTGCCAAAATTTTGGTTTTAAAATTTTTATTGTAAAGAAAATAACAGGATTTTGAAATATCTGAAAAACATAAAAAAGATATAGGCCATGAAATTGACATTGTTCTTGATGCCCCAAAGTTTGCAAGTAATTGTAATAAACTCTTATTATCTTTTTTTTTAAACCATAATAAATTATTTACGATTAAAACATTTAAAAAAAAAAAAAATAAAAATATTTATGGTACTGTTTTAAAACCTTTTTTTCATAAAATACTTTTTGTTTTAAAAAAAATCATAATATAATGTTAAAAAAAATTTTAAAAAGCCGAAAAAAAAAAAACATTTTCTGTCATGTTTTATTAAAAAAACTAGCTACGCTTGTTTTAAAGGTTTTTTTTCTCAACTTCCTTTTTCTGAAGCAATACCTAAACTATCAGCCCAGAAAAAAGCAAAAAAAAAACTAAAAAAAAAAGTATTCATTTTTTAAATGTTTTTCTGCATTTATTTGAAAAAAAGGTTTTTTAACTTTAGAAGGGGTCACTTCGATAGGAAATTTGATTCTCTAAAAAAAACTTTCTACATAGTTTTCAAAAAAGCCTGAATTTTGAGATCAATTGGTTTTTTTAAAAAAACCCAAAAATTTCCCCATTATAAAAAAAAAGTGAAATTAATAGCACCTTAAAATTTTTTTTTATATTTGAGCACCCAAAAACCATAATTAATCATAAACTGCCCTGATTTTGTTCCTTATTACCCCTTGGGGGGCATTCAAAAACGTCCCCCGTCAGGGGAGGGGTGTGAGGATTTGCATTGTGTGGGGGGGTTTGGGAATCATCACTTTTTTGACATCACATGTAAAAATCTAAATTATTTAAAATATTTGATTTGATGTTAATTCTATTAAAAAATTTTTTAATAAAAATAATTTAAAAATTGAAATTACTGTTTAAAAAAAAAAAAAAAAAAAAAAAAAAAAAAAAAAAAAAAAAAAAAAAAAAAAAAAAAAAAAAAAAAAAAAAAAAAAAAAAAAAAAAAAAAAAATTTTTAGAGATAATTTCAAAAAGTGACCCAAGGGGGGGGGTTAAAAAATTTGGGGGTTTTGGGGAGGGGGGGGGCAAAAAATTTTAATTCTTTTTAGGATTTTTTTTCTGAGTTAATAGTTAGGTTTCAGTTAAGAAAACTTTTTTACAAATACAATGTTTTAAATTTAGGTTTTCTAACACGGTCGTTACTAACTGAATAAAACATCTTTTTTTTTTTTTGAAACATAAAATTCATTAAAATTTAATTATTATTCGAATATACCTTTTCTTTTTTTTCTTCGCTATGAACTCTAGATCCGTTTTTTTATTTACTTAAAAAGTTAGATTCGTTTTTCATCTTTTTTTATGTTTAAATACTCCCTTATTTATTATTCCTGCTTCATTTTTTTAACCTTGTGCGATATAGGAAGGGTTAATATTAAATTCAATAAAACCGAATTATTAAAATAGAATTACATCTCGGTGAGAGCGAAGAAAATAAAATCCCCAACCAAGTAATCAGAATATTAAAACCTTTGGATTTTTTTTAGAGAATAAGTGTTCCATTTTTTTTTAAATTAAAAAAAAAAATCTATAACATGTTAATTTTCGTTTACAAAAAAACCTAAAAAAAAAATTCGATATTAAAATCGGTGTTTTCTCGGGGGTTCCCGCCTTTTTGTGATTTTTTTTTTTCATTGCGATGGATTTTGGCGGTTCCCGTAGTTTCTTATGTTGCATATTTAATTGACATTAAACCGATTTCTCCCAACTCGGGGTAAAGAAACGCGATGAATTTTTTTTTTTGCTCTGAATTAAATAAATTAACGGAGGAGAAAAAAGATGTTGTAGCCAGGAGACCCCGAATCGTCACAAAAAGGCTTTTTCCCGACGTCAAGTTGGAAGGGCCGACGTGACCCCTTTAAATTTTTAAATTTCGCCGAAATAAGATAAAGATATTTAGTAGTAAATGAAGAGATTTAAAAAATTTTTTTGGTTAAAAAAAAATTTTTTAAAATATTCGAAATAAATAAAATTTGTTAGAAATATTTAAAAATACTTTTCCAAATATAAAAAAAAAACCAGATCCTTAAAAAACCGCCACAAACAAACTATCTTAAATAACTCGTTTTAATAAACTGAGATGTTTTAAAAATTTAAGTGGACAACTCTGAAAAATATTAAAAATTTTCTTAGTGTCAGAAGCTCCAAAATATCTAAAAGTATTGATTAAAAAACTAAATGCAAACTATGCCAGTATTTAGGGGGGCCTTTTTTTGAATAATAAGTAATATAAATTATTTCAAGCAAAAAAATGAAATTTATTTATACCCAACTAAAGTAATATTTATCTTCCATGCATGTATAAAGAAGCGTGAAAAATCGGTTTCCCAAAACAACTCGAAAACTATTGTTTTAAAAAACAGGTATATATTCAAAATAAATGGTTAAAAAGACTACTAATTTTGTTTAATAAACTTTTTTGTATCAATTTCAATTTTAAATAAAAACGCAAATATCTTTAAAACTATAAAAACTACGGAAAAAGTATGGAAAAAAAATTGCTTTTTAATAAGCCTATGAAAAAGGTTATATAAAAATTTTTGGGATATAAGAAAAAAAAATGATATTGGCCAGAAAATTCCCAATAACCTTTTTTTTTGTACAAGTATTTCAACTTCGATTCATCTAAAAAGAATTTAAAATTTTCTATTTTTTGAATGAAACAAACAAAACTTGTGCGCTGAGGCAATGGAGGATAACATGGTGGCATGGATATTTTTTTTAAAAATTTTTTTTAATAAAACCCATTCCGATCCTTAAAATTTAAACAAAGAAAATTAAGTTTTTTTTTTTTTAAAAAAGTGTCAAGGGAAATATTTATCTGGAAAAACGCTGAACATTTTTAATCTTATGTGACTTTGTATAGCTTATTATTTAAATATTTTTAATGTTTAAATATAAATATTATTTTTAAAGACAGTTCCATTCAAATGATCTGGAAAATTTTAAAAATCATATTTTTAGCAAAAAAAAAAATTGTTTATAGTTTATTTAGCGTTAAATTTTAAAAAAATTTTTTATTAAACTACTACTTCTTCTAGGTTTGCAGTCAACTAATACAAATAATAGCTAGAAATAGGACTAGAAAAATTCCCAAACTTTTTTCGGTATATAGCACCAACATAGATGTAACACTTTTTTTTTTTTTTTGAATTAATGTTAATTTTTTTAAATTTTATTATATTTTAAAGTAGTTAATAAATAGGTAAATACAAAATTTGGGAAAAAAAAGGTTTTTAACCAGAAGAAGTAGATAGCTTGATAAGGAAATGTTTTAAAAATTTAATTTAACACACCAAAAAAACAAACATTCGTTTTGTTCACCTTGTTTGTATATGTTCTTTGTTTTTGTTGGCGTTATTTTGTCTACATGGCAATCAAATATTTGTTTACCCGTTTGACCAGTTGGAAAGTTATGGTACGACGAACAAAAATTTCTCTTTAGGGGTGTAACACCGAAAAAAAAAAAACATTCGTTCTTGTTTTCCTTTGTTGTGTTTTTTTTTTATTGTTCCTTTCTGTCTACATAGCGCAACCAAATGTTTGTTTACTCTTGTGCGACTAGTTAATGTTATGGATGACCATAAAAAAAAAACTTTCTTTGATGTCCCCCGCCACTGGGCTGTGGAACATGAACAAACAAAGTTTGTTCTTTTAACTGTTACACTAAAAAAACGTTTGTTCGCTAATGTTTGTTCTTGTTTCTTTTTTTTGTGTCATCCCGAACATGTATGAACAAGAACAAACAAACGTTTGTTCGCGTTTTTATGTCTACACTAAAGAAAAAAAATTTTTCGCTGATGTTTGTTCTTGTATGTTTTTTCGGGTAACCTTTAAATAAACAACAAAAAAAAATTTTTTTAAGTTAAAAAAAAAAAACAAATTTTCCCAAATAGAGGGGGGACTTTTTCTTTCAATATAATAGGTTTAAATGTTTTTTTTTTAAATTAAATTTTATGTAATCGGAAGAAGTAAGATTGGGCAAAAAATATTAAATAAAATATCCGTGCCACCATTTTATCCCCCATTACCTTGAGGCACATGGGTATTGTTTGTTTTTTTTAATGAATAGAACATTTT
>JAHBCN010022639.1:0-13127 GCA_019359885.1 Listronotus oregonensis
AATTTTTATTTTAAATTAAAATATATAAAATAAAAATTAATATATATTTTTAATTATTTTTTTTATAATTTTTTTTATAATTAATATTATTCGGGCTTTAAACAAATTAAAAAAGTTTTTCTCCCAATTAAAATTTTTAATTAATAATTTTAAAATGAAAAATAAAATTCTTTTTAAAAGGGTCTTTTTTAAAAATTAAAAATTTTGTTTAAAAAACGGGACACGCCAGTTCGAAATTTTGGGTTTTAAATTTTGGGGAAAAAAGTTAATATTTATTTTTCAAATGGAAATTATTTAGGGATCTTTTGGGGTTTGGGGGTTTTTGACACTTTTTCGTTTTTCTTTTTTGGGAAAAAAATTTCGGGATTTTTAAAAAATAAAAACTTTAGCAGCCGGCCTCTTCTTTAAAGGCATTTTTTGGGGCATATTTCCAATTTTTCTTTAAGATTATATACTCAGAAAAAAAATATTAATAATCTTAAATTTTCCAAAGAAATGCTAACTGTCTGTACCAAAAAATTAATTTTATATATCATTACCATTGAAATCATCAAATGAGGAGTAAAATTAAAATGTTCTTCTTTTTTTTCTTCCCTGGGACCCGTCTTGAGTCACTACAGGAGGCAGGCCCCGGGCTTTTTGTCCCCAATCTCCCATTATCTTTTATATAACTTTCCATTAGTCTTGTTCCTTCTACAAGTCTGTATAACCCCGAGACTGGTTGGTTGATATATTCCTGTTTTTTCCCAGTTGCCCAAATAATGCCTGTCTTTTGTGATTAAATGTTTTTACATTCCACAGGGAAGGGTAGGCTGTTTTTTCCCCCCTGTCGCACATTCTGCAACGGGTCCCTTTTAAAGAGTCTTGTGTAGGCCCCCTTTAGGTTATCATCCCCCTTAGCAACCCTACTGTTATGCGAAGTTTTTTCCTTTTGTCTGAGTAGTTCTTCCTTCGTTCTTTTGGATGGGCCTCTTATGAAGTTTTTCCTGTTTTACTGGGGTTTTCCCCCAGTATTCTTCTTTTGTTTCGGATCAATTCCTAGTTTGCCATCGTGCTGTGGTTTTGATCCTCCGGGGCGGTTCGGGCCCCAAAAGTAGGGTGTGGATGACCCCTGCCCTAGCTCACCCCCTTTTTTCTTTACTTCTATCCCGAAGCCCTGGTACCCACAAGAGTTACTCTGTTGCTTTTAAGGACTTCCGGTTTTTTTTTGGCATTCCCATGTCAGCTTGGACGTTACCTTGGGGTTTTAAGTGCCCCCAGGACGCGGCTGTCTGTTATTATCAGATCCCTTTTTTTTATAAGCCCTCCTTTATTTTTTTTTTGCACAGTGCAGAAAAGCATATTTTCCTTTGAAATACAAAACTGTGTTTCCTAGGGAAGGGTTGTGAATTCCTCATTTCACTGTCCCCCCTTTCCATTTCCCCTGCTCGGTTTTGGAACCATCCGTATACCAAATGTTTCCCCAACCGTGCCGGGAATCGGGTTGCTGCCACTCACTTCGATCGGGAAATTTTTTACCTCGGGGTTTTTTTTGAATGAGTATTGGAAACTTTGGCCTGTTTTCTCGCCCAATTTGCCGCCAACCTGATTTTTTATGTTGTTGTGTCCCAAACGCGAACACCAGTTGGTTTCTGTTGCAGTCGGAGTACTCATTTTTGCCTCCCCCATATAAGGTTAATTGGAAGGTCCGAGACATCCATGGGGGGGGGTTTTTTAATTCTCCTTTTACTCGAAGTCTCTGTATTTTGGCCAGTTCTGAACAGCAGTTTTTGTGTTTTTTTGTCCACCATACCAGTGATGCGTAGGTTATCATAGGCCTTACCACCATGGTGTAAAACCCAATAGACAGTTTGGTTTAAGGCCCATTTTTAGGCGCTTGATTAACAAAAGGTCATCTCCGCTTTCTTTCTTATTTTCAAGATGAGGGTTTCCCGAAAGTTTAAGTCTAGGTGACCCCAAATATTTTACCTCTCCCACAATCTTGATTGTTTACCTCTGGAAAAGGGGTCTAAGCCCCTAATTTCTCCTTTTGGTGAAGGCAATTTGGCTGTTTAAAAAAGGGTTTATTTTTATTTCCTCCTTTCTCGTCCATCTGGTAATGGTTTGGCTGTTGCATTTATCCCTAACGGAATTTTTTAATTTTCCTTGGCCCAAAAATGGAAATGCCTGGTATCCCAATGTTTGGTGCCCTTCAAGTTAATCGAAGTATATATGATCTGCTCTTAAAAGCATGCGTCATCCCCGCTGTTGCGTCGATCCCTCTGCGCCTCGATGCGTTTGAATAGATTAGGGACGTGTTGTCAAACGTTTCTTCTATATCAAAGGCACATTAGTACCTCTTTGTATTTAAGAGCATTTTCCCCTTTCACATGCTCATGTAATGCTTTTTCTGTGGATTACCGGCTGTGTATGATGTTTCCCTTGGGTAGAGGTCTGTTCGTAAGTGTAAAGTGTTAAAAAAAAAAAATCTTCCCGTTGTTATCATTACATTTGTTGGGTTACTGATAACCTAACGAGTTTTACATATTTTTAAATCAATAAGGGCCCATTTAATTACTATGCTTTTTTTTTTTTACTTCTACCTCTGTGGGGTTTATCATCACAACAAATTTTTAATATTAAAAATGTGAGATAACCTTTACATTTTTTAAAATTTTGCTTAAAATTTCTAAGTGGTTATAAATATTTTTAAAACATTGCATCAGGCGGTTCGCTCTTGGGGCGGGGTTGGGGGGATCAAAACAAGCTGGGGAAATGTAAAACGTTCGTATTTCTAGGTTTTGAATTGAACCCCCACTACTCTCTCTAAGAACGAATCGCTTGTTCCCCTAATTTTTAAAGCCGTTTTTTGCCAAATGTATGTGGAAATCGAAAATATATAAGTTTAGAATAAGACATATGAGGTTTAATAATCTGTTTAGTACATTAAAATCGGAAATTGTTGGGAGTGATGATCGGTTGTTAAATTTAAATGGATTTAGCAATGTTAATAGTTAACAACGGTTTAGAATTTTAACAAAACGTCATTATCAGTGTTTTAATGTTTTTATGGCAACCTGTCAAAATCTGACTTTTGAAACATTCTAAACCTTTTTTTTTAAAAACCTTTAGAATTTTTAAAAAAGTTTTGCCCTAAAAAAAACCATTGAATAACACTGACAATGACGTTTTTTAAACTTATAAACCGTTGTTCTTTTAAAATAAATCCATTGCTAAATTTAAAACGCGTTCCTCGGCCTTTTTGCTAAATCGTACAAAATACCCCCAAAATATTTAAAATTGATTCCTTTAGCCCGTTTAAACAACATGTTATGATAATCTTTTTACCGAAGATAAGTTTTCAACATTAAAGGGTCAAAAGGGTATTCATGCTTGCAAAATGCGATTTAAATTACAAATTTCCCAAAAATTTTTCCCCCGGTTTTTTGGTATTTCATGCGCTGCGACTGCTTTTTTTAGGGTTTAGTGTGGAAGGGTTGGAAGATGCAAGATGGAAGTAGCGCTCTGTATTGACGTTTTAAAATTTCCCCCCCTTTTAAAATTTTTTTGGTTATTTAAATTTTTTTTTAAAATATTTATCTTATGTAGGTTTTTCTCTTTTTTTTTTTAAAACATTTATAATGCTTTGGCCAGTGAATAATAAGGATCAAGTTGAATTTTTTACTGGTAAAGGAAGGGCTATTGCATTCACTGCCCTTCATAATTTCATCTTATAAGGGGTTTATTAAAACAAACAAAAAAAAAAAAATAGAATATACTTTATTCCCATAAAGTCTTTATACGGAAATAACAAAAATAAAAATAAGAAATTACATTAAAGATCACAACTTTTTTTAAACCTTTGAGCATATCTTATAGAGGAAGCCGCTCTAGGCAGCAAGCGAGGGGGCAAAAAATTACAGTAATTTCCTCTCGTGCTTTCTCCCAGTCCTTCTCGAAATTAACACGTTGGAGCGAAAAAGAAAGATTATTTTTAATTCATCTTTTTTTTGCACGTTTTTTGGCACTGTCTTAACGGTGAGGCTGAATCAGTAGGAATATGCTGGAAATTTTAAACTTTTTATTTTATTTTTACTTGAAATCACAACTGCATATTGCTATTAAAACATATGAGAGAATGACGGTTGTCAAAATAAATTTTAAATTTTTTTTTAAAAAAAAAAATTTTTTTTTTTTAAAAAACCCAAGACCCCTTTTTTTTCTTTTCCCCCCAACAAAAAAATAAAACCAATATTTAAAAAAAAATCCGTGGGCTTAACGGAATTAAAATTTTAAATTAAATAATTTTTCCCCCTTTCACAAATATTCAAAGAAAAAAAAACTTAACCTTTAAAAAATTTTTAACGCCAATAAAATAATTTTTTCCCCCCCCTAGATTTTTATTGGTGAAAAAAGCTTAAAAAAATTACAATTAACATTTAAAAAATCAGAAAATTTAAAAAATCCATTTCCAAAAAATTTTTTTTTTTTTAATTGCAATTTTAGGGGTTTTTTTTGATTTTTTAAAAAAAAAATGGTTAAAAAAATTTTTTTTTTTTTTTTTTTTTTTTAAAGTTTTAAAAATTAAAACAATTAAATTAAAATTCTGCATTTTTTTTAAAAATTTTTCTGAAAGATTTTAAAAACTTTTTTTTTCTGTACAAATTTTAATTCCCTTTTAAAAACAACTGGGTACTTGGATTTTTTTTTGGGGTTTAAACTATAAAAAAATCAAAATTTCCCCAGGATTGAAAAATTCCCTCAACCCTTTTTTTGTGGGAAAGACTTTTATCTTTTTTAGAATAAAAAATTAAAGGGGGGGGTTTCATTTTTGAAAAAAGGTTACTTTCCCTGGGCTTTAAAATTTGGGCCAATGTCTAAAAAATTTTACAAGTTTTTAGGCTTCCAAAACAAAAAAAAAAATATCGGGGAACTAAACTATTTTCCATATAAATGTAAAAAAAAAAAAAATCTTTTTTAACCGCAATTTTTATTTTTTTTGGGTTTTTGAAATGGGGGTATAAAATTTTTAATACCCAATACCTTTAATTTGTTAAAAATTTTACTTCTAAAACCAATTTAAATGAATTAAGTTTTGGAAGTTTAAACCCCACTAAAAAAATACTTATCGTCTATTTAAAAAGGCTTGGGATTAGTTTAAAATTTTTTTTTTTTAAACGTTAAAAAAAACAAAATTTCAAAATTAAAAAAATTTTAAAGGGGGAAAACATTTTTTAAAAATCTTTTTTTTATTTGTAAATTTTTTTTCGTTTTACTACGGGGGTTCCCCGAAAATTTGACAATTTTAAAATTTAAATTTTTTAAAAAAATAATAAATAAAAAAGGTTTTTTTAAATAATTTTAAATATATAATTTAAATTTTTTTTTATTTTTTAAAATTTTTTAAAAAAAATTAAATATATTTCATTTGGGGGGGAAACTTACCAAAAAAGCAAATTTTTTTCATTATATAAAGGCTTGGCAAATTTTTTGGTGCAACCAATTAAAAAATTTTAACTCAAAAATCAATTTTACAAAAAAAAAAATAAATTTGGATTTTTTTTAAATTTAAGGCGCATTTTCAATTTTAAAGATTTTTTATTTTAAAAAAACTTAATGAAAGTCCTAAATTTAAATTTTTAATAATGGAAAATTTTCAAAAATAAATCCTTTTATTAAATTTTAATACCACTTTAGATATTTTAATGAAAATTGGTATAAAATAAATGTACTATGTATCAAGAAAATTTTTTGTGTACCATATTTTTTTTTTTTCCACCAGTTGCGTTCGTACAGAATTCGACCTGCCTATTTTGGCAAATAAAAAAAATTAGGTAAACCAAAAAATTCTTGGCATAGTACATGTATCCAAATTTCATTAAATTATCTAAAGTGGTATTTCAGATATTAATAATAAATTATTTTTTTTTTAAAATTTTTTCCCCCCTTTTTCCCAAAAATTAAAACGTTTAGGAATACGTTCAAGGTTTTCTTCAAAAAGGCCCAAATTTTCTCCTTAAATATTGACGTACAATGAAAAAACCCTATACTGTAAAAAAAAAAACCCAAACGTATTTTATTTCTCGTAAATAGTTGCTTTTATCGATGTCAATCAAAGGGTCCCTTTTTTTTGTTTAAGGGTTTAAAACTATAAAAAAAAAAATTTTTTGACCTTTACATCAGGATGTTAAAAAAATTGCTATTATTGTGTCAGAGCTAGTCCGTCCCAAACTAAATAGGCCAAATATAATTTAATGGGTTTATTTTAAGAAGACTTTTCTAGAAACCATCATATTAAAAAAACATTAAATTGCTTCTAGTATTTTAAAAGTTATTAAAAAAAAAAAGGATTTCCAGGGTCGTCCTTTATGGACCTGTACTCGTATCTCCGTAGGGAAGGCTTGTAGGAAAAAAGTTTATGGGAACTTGTCATAATATTTTTGGGTTTTCTATTAGATTCCAGAAGATTGCCCACATATTCTGGGACACCCTGTATATAAATTATGTTAGGTAGTAATATAAACAATAAGGTAACAAAATTAATATTACAAAATTTGAATAGCAAAAACTAGGGGCTTATAAAAGATAGGGTTTGTTTCCTTTGTACCGCTGTGAAAATGTTCTTACACGGTTTTATGTCAGTTCAAAAACGGCGAGGTTTGAATGCTTTTGGTTCAAGGGTTTGGTTAAAGGGTTCAGCTTTGCTTGGGGATAAGTAAAGGGATCGTATTATACACTGTCACCTATCGGCTAGGAATGGGTTTATTTGACTGGACTTGCATATGGCCGTACAATTATCGTTTTTTTGCGAGATTGGAACAAACTTATAAACAGAAGGAAAAAAAAAATTTGGTACAAATAACGTTAACTCCTTTCCTGCTTAGACTTGTGTTTTAGATAGCGAAAATAAGATATTGTAAACATCTTAAATGTATTTTTACAAAACGAGCATACATTTATTAGAGGCAGCCTTGCCGTTCCAATCAGCACGCAGAGCGAGGTATATATTTCTTCCACCGACCAATGAGTATGTTGGAGGGAGAGAGAAATGTTACACAGCTATTCTTTTCTCTCTTGCACAAATGTTCGACTTTCCTTTCCCAGCGAATCACCAAAAAACAATTTATAACTTTTTTATGAACAAAAGAAATGTATAAATGCTACCACTAAACACAAAATAAGTCAATAAAACAGTAAAACTTAATCTATAATTATATAGAAACTCTATTACAAATCACAAAATAAGTCAGTTTAAAAACTAAAAAATCTCACACAAGCGGCCAGTACGGAACTGGCCGGCCACAAACGTGTAAATAAAATCGGTCTGCCGGTTCGTTTTGCGCATGATTTAAGGCCCTAAGCGATGACTACGCCACAGCGCAATAAGATCCATAAAATATAACTTTTGAACTGCGCATCTGATACCCTTTTGTATTTTTTTTTTAAATATGCAATTCTCTTTAAAAATTATTTTTAAGTTTCTGTACAATTTTTAAATATAAAGTCAAATAACAATCAAACCAGGTTTTGTTCTGTATTATTTTCATGGCAACAAAAATACTGTCCTAAGCCGTCAGTTTGTCAAAATATTTCTAAGGCTTAAAGGTTTTTAACAAGTCAAATAATGGATTATTCCGACGAAGAGCTTCTTGAAGATCTTGTGAGGGCTAACAATGTAAAAATAAACCTATTACTAAGTAAATCACAAGAAAAATACGAGCAGCAATACGCCCAATTTCTAAATTGGTGCAAAAAAAGCAAATCAAAAGCATAAAAGTAGAGGTATGAAAGTGCAACGAGTTGCATAATTAATATGAATATTACTAATAATATCTAATTTAAAAAATAATTGTTTATTTGTTATAAATTATGTTACTAAAACAATAAATGTTTAAAAGTTCGTGTTTTTTTTTAATGGAGTCGTAGAAAAAATAATGTTCCTAACTCTCGCGGCAAGTGTCTTTCCCAATGAGCTGTTAGGTTAACTGGAGAAAGCATCGATTTGGCATAAGCGTGGCATCATAAACGCACATTCTAAGGTTTTGCCTAGCGATGAATGAAACCTCTGTACTCAAACAATAAAATTCACCAAAACCCGGGAAAATGGTTACTACAGATACTATTTTGTCGCAAAGCGTGGCTGCCAAGTATCTTTCTGTTTCATTTACTTGATAGTATGTTTATAATTAAATTTTACTGAATTTATTCTTAAAATTACATCAAATTAAGCTCTTGTATTTTAAACTGTGAGTAATATTTGTTATATTTATTACTATAAAGTATTACAGAGAAAAGTAATGATGTCAAAAAACTGTTTTGTTTTTGGACAGCTACTAATAAAGGCGCGACTACGTGACAACAGTGCATTTTTCGTAAAGGCGTACTTCGGCCAACGACTAATAGTCGTTGTACTTCGGCCACCTTCGACTTCCCTCGACAGATGACACGTTCAATATGGCGTTTTAGTATAAATGTTTCTTGTTGTTTTTTGGGTTATTTTTGTAACAATTGTTTAAAGTTTAGTTTTGTGTAAGTACTTTTAATAAATTAAAATGGTAAGGAAGTGCCAAGTGTGTAAAGTGACGGATGATTCCTGGATTATCATTTTACAAGTAAGTACAAACTATGCTGGTACCATTCTATCGCCAATAATAAACACAAACCATGTTGGGCGCAGCTCTCGATTGCGTTTATGAATGAAATGCTTTCTCTATCTACGATGTCAGCTCATTGGTCTTTCCCGCACTCGAGTGCTTGCCCGAACTCAACTACGCCTCGTTTGGGCAGCGGCAATCGCGTGCAGGAAAGTATCACTTTCCGCACTTGTTAGCAAAACTATTACTTTAATAAATTGAAAGTAGTTCATACCCTTGATCTTTTGATTGGCTGATATCTTCGGACACAAAAACACAATCATCACCAAAATCCCGATTTGCTTCTTCAATGCATTTGTCAGCGTCCTCTTGCGAAAAATCAATTTCAAGGATCAAACTTGATGATGTTGAATTATTCCTAGATTTCGGTTCTTCAGTTTTGTCTTCCTTGTCACAATCAACTTCATCATTTGCAACAGTATCACTAGTGACATTACCATTATCATTATCGTCAATAACAACGACAGAATCCTTTATAATTTTGGCAGCAACTAACTTTTCAAGTGATGGAGCTAAATTATTCTGATTTTCAGGTTGAGAATTTGGTGCGGGGACAGCGCCAATATTTTTCTTTACTACATTCTTATTAGGCACTGCCTGGAAATAATTCTTCTTTGTACAAGTATGTTTAATAATCTTAAAAGCGATCCTTCTATAGTACCTGAGCTAACTTTTGATGTTTTATCATTAACTATGCCGTCATCATCATCATCGCTGATAACGAAACTATTCTCAGCTAGCACAGCTGATTGTTTCGCCGTTATACCAGACAAAATATTGGAATTTGCAGTTTGTACATCTGTATCAGGTGTTTGACCACACACGGGTTTTGTTAACCTATTTTTCGCAGATTGGGTTATAGTATCATTTCTGTATCGTCCACAACACTGGTTTGTTCCTCACCTATTTTATCAACGATATTATCCTCTTCGTCGCTAATTACTAAGCTAACATCATTTTCTGGAGAAAAATCAGGCAAAAAGGGTTTTTCACCTTGTATTTTCGAACAATAATTTTTACTTTTTATGGTGTCTGTTAAAGTCTCAAACACTGTTTCAGGATTCGTTGAGGTGGGTGAAGTTTTCTTCGGTATTTCATCATTGTCGATGTCACTATCTTCATTATCAGTTACAAAAAAGCTACTTCCATCACTGTCCTCGACCTCTTCATTATTTTCCTTGTTTGTAGATATATTTTTATTCATAACAAATAAATTTCCATTTTTCTTGTTACCCGTATCTTTGGAAGTAGGTATTCTTCTATTTTCGTCCTTAGCTTCATTTTCTCCATCTTTTATAGCCGAATTACTATCATTAGCTGATGAACTAATCTGTTTAGTAGATTCAGCTGGAGAACTTACTGTATTTAAAGAATTTGTATGATTTATTTGGGTGGACTGTTGGTCAGTATGAATGTGCTTTGTCGAAGAGCCTTCTTCAGATTGATTCACAGCATTTTGTTGATTATTTTCAAGATGTTTTAGACTCTGTGCAAGGTCTGATTGAGACGACAAAGATAAGTTTTGTTTTTGTAAACCAGTACCTAAAACAGCTAAATTATTTATACAGGGTGGTCAAAAAAGATTGAAACAAATGGGATTTTTTTTATTATTGAGATAATTAAAAAAGGTTTCCAATAATCAAGTATTTTTTTTAAATCACTCAATAACAAAAGTCAATCGAATAAAACTACATACCCGAGTTATCTGTGGTGTCTTCAGTGACAGCTGAAGTAGAATCAATATGCAACGTTGCCAAGCTGGACTTACTCACGACGGGGACACCTTGAGATATCAACTGGGAAGCCTCGCTAGCACTAATAGTACAAATATCCTCCGCCAAGGAGGCAACATTAAAAATCCGACTTTGACTAGACTCAACAAACTCGTTATCTGAATCAGAATCACAGTTAATAATGACAGGGGCATTAGGCCCGTTACTTGGTAGTGTTGACTGATTTTTTAACGGGTCTACATCTACATTTGATGGTTCCATTTTTACGTTATTTAATAATGGATCTTCTGATATGATGCTATCAGGTATTATCAGTTCATTTTGGTTTTGGCCTAAATTACTTTCTTCTAGCACCAAAGTATCACCTGATTGTTCCACTTCTGGTACCAAGTTCTTTTTAAGCGAACTAGATTCGATTAGCCAAACGGGTTCTGTGGCTAGTGGATCATGCTCACTGGTTGCTGTTGCTTCTGTTACATCGCCACTACTAACTTCTGGATCTGGCCTTGCAATTTCAAATGCTACAGCATCTTCCATGGATTCATTGGAATCATCAGGTAATATTGAAGCGGCACTTAATGTATCTTCATTGTTTAAATCTAAATTGGGATTTTTCGCGCCTTGATTATCCTCTTTGTCTTGGACATCCAGTTCGAATATATTGCTACAAAAATGAGTAATTAATAACAGATATCAATAACACTGAAATCTTGAATTTTCTTTCTTTTTTGTTAACTAAAACGTTTCAATTGTACAGCGAGGACATGCCCGCCTTCCCTTATATTTCCCCAAAGTAAAAAGATATTTAGCCCAAAATTTTGGGGGATGTTAGCATTAGATAAGTTAGAAATTATTTGAGCGGAGTGGATATGTGGACAAAAATATAATTTAATTTTTAGTGAATGGTAATTTTTTGTTTAAGGTGTATTGCCGCTAACCTATATATAAGTCGAAAAATGTATAAAAGATAAAAGTTCCCACCCCCCCCTTTCTATTATTATCAATCGAAATTCTTCTGTGTTAAAAGATGCAACTCGTATTTTCCTCCATCATTTAAACGAAAAATAAGGACATGCATATTTAGTATGTTAGACTCCCCAAAGTGGGTTTCCCCATTTCCAAAAGTTTTTTTTTTTTATATAAGTTTTACTAATATTATTAGAATTTACAAATAATAAATATAATATTTGTTGTTATATATTAAAGTTAAAACTTCTCGGCAAAGCAGAATAAGATAAAACATTGGCCGGAACCGGAAGTTTAATAAAGTTCCCCAAGGATAATTATGAAATGATGAGGTTGTATATTTCCAACGTCAGCTGGGGTTTCCGTTGGGGCAATGAGGGGTAATTTCAAAATGAAACTTATCACAACTAACTGGTATTTTTATTGTTGTTCATAAATTGGGGTTAAAATGAAAAAATTTTTAAAATATATTAGCACCCAACCAAATGTAAAAAAAATCTAAATTTTTTACTATGAACTAGATAGATATATATTTAAATTTTAAATGATTGGAATTTTTTGAATAAAAAACCCCAATTGAAAACTTTTTCTTTTGAAATTTAAATTGGGAATTGTTTTTTTGGGAATTTTTTAAAAGGTTTGTGATAATTTAATTTCTGTTTTAAGAACTCATTAATATTAATTTACAAAATTTTTAATTAAAAAAGGGTTTTTAAATAAAGTTTGCTTTTTCCCTTATTATTTTAAATAGCTACACAACTCTTATAAATTAATCAATTATTTAAAAAATAATAAATTCAAATTTTTGAACTTTGAAAAGCTGAATATTCGATTTTTAAATCAAATATAACTTTTTTTTTCGACAACTATTCACACACCCCTATTTAAAATACCAGTTTTGTTGTGGGAAATTTTTGTTAAATTCAAAATTAATATATTAGCCTTTTACTGAAAGAACATGATTTGATAAAACAATTGTTTGTATCGATGAAAGAAGTGGAATGTAAATATATAAACACCGTATTTAGAATAAATTTTCTCAACAATAAAATAGTTACAAAAAAACTTCAAGGGCCACAAAAAACTTATATTTAATTAATTAAATAATATGCAACAAAAAAAAAAAAAATATGTCCCCCCAAATTTTTTTAAAAAACCCAAATTATCCCAGTTAAAAAATTTTAAAAATTTAAAGGGTTAAAATTTCATTGTAGGTTTAGGAAAAATTAAATTTTAATAATAATTTGTAATTTTTTTGTCTTAATATATTAAAATTAATTAAATTAAGTATCTAAGTTAAAATTTGTTAAAAATCTTTTTGTAATTTATGTATTTAATTAATTTTGTCATTAAAAAAAAAATTATAAGACTACGGACCGAAACTGATAAAAAAAAAATTATAGCCAATTTTCGCCCTCCCCCCCGGAAGCGGCCCCCTTCGGGGGCCCTCTGCACCGCCCAAAACGGCCCGGCTCTTCAAAAACTTAAGGGACACACCAGTCATTTCCTCCCAATAAAAACTTGTTAAATTGTAGCCACCCAAATCTGAAGAAAAAAAAATTACAAAAGGTTTCATATTTAAATGAGTTCAAATTTTTTTCTGTGAGGAAATACGTACCTATTTATTTTCGTTATTTCTAAAATGATTTTGACCGAAATACAGCCAGCTGAATATATTTTCCATCTTCTTAGCTATCACCAAGTAAATTTTTGTTGAGAGGACATCATTAAAAACATATTTTATTACATATTTGACGACCACCGAGTATAAAGACTATGTTATAGTCATTTTTTC
>JAHBCN010022640.1:0-13178 GCA_019359885.1 Listronotus oregonensis
CCTTAAAATTATGAAAACCTTTAAATAACACCTGTATAGTAAAATAAATCTGATTAGATAAATCTCATTGAACCTTGTATAGGTAATCCAGTTTAACATCCTTTTAAATTAAACAAATACGAGGATCAATAATGATAAAAAAAAACAAGCAAATAAAAAAAAGCTGTAGGTAGGTAGGTTTAAAGTGAGTGGACTTTTTACGCCCTCCACTGCGACCGCTCGGTCCATTGTGGCTCACACCTTTTTATATTTCTCCCAATAGGATCAGACTTCTAATGAATCCGACACCAAATTGCAAGAGAGTTCTTACATCCCCTTCTTGTTTGTCGCTACCGGACAGGCACTATGTGTTCTGGTGTCCCTGTCCCTGAAGAATATGATGAGCAGACGGTTAGATCCATCATGCCTCCTCTCCCGTCTAGTGACGTGGGTAGCTACCAGGTTCTTTTACAGAAACCAGATGTTCTTTCAAAGGCGCATCCCCCGGCCCTTACTATGAAAACGGTCTTATCCGCTTTCCGTTTAAACCCGGGGAAACCCCTTTTTTCCTATATCTTCGCCCAAATTTCTGTCAATGACGCATCGCTCGTTTTGAGTGCCCGGGTTGTGTGGGTCAGGGAATAAATTCCAGTGGCGTATGCATTTTAGAAAATAAATGATAAAATTTCGTCAAAACATGAAAATATTTTTTACAAGCAAAAGTTATTTCCCCCATTTTCATAAACCCCTTTTAAAATTATAACAAGCCTATATTTTTGTTTTAAATTTTAGTTAATGAAAAATGTAATTTTTTCCCAATTTTGCAACTCCTATTTTGAGGTCATAGAACACAAATTTGAGTTTTTTGGCAATTTTTCAAGTTTTCAAAAAATACATTTTATTTTATTTTACCTTCTCTGATTTATTTTGCTACATAATATTTTAGTCTTAACATAAATTAAAAGATAAAAGCAGAACGATAGACAATCGGAATTACACGACTTGCCAATTCACCACCGATCTTGCAATTTAATTTTAAATTTTTATTCATACTTTTATATTCACACGCATTGCTTCATAAAAAATTTATCACATATAAGGAACACAAGCTCTGAGATCATCAGCTTGTAAAACCCAATAACTATTTGGTCTTTCGTGTTCCATATTAGAATTTCCATACCCAGAATATTTTTGATCAAACATTGCGGTCGGAGAACAAGGTTCGCATACCTTATAAAAATGTCATAAAGAAAACTATTACAACCTGGTAACAGGTCAACTTTTTAAATTTCGAGTTGAATTCGGACGTAAATGTTTTACCTACTTTTTATTGAAAATTCGGGTTTTTTCCTTACTTTTTAAGTGTTTTTTTTTTTAATATTAACATAGTATGAGTTTTTTAAATATGTTTTCTGAAATGACAAATTTTAAAAGGGAAAATATGTCGTAAAATGGAATTAAACAATTCAATTATTATTATTTTTAAATACTATAAGAGGCGCCAAAAAAGCTTCTGATTCATGTTTAACAATCGAAATTAAAAGGTGTGCAAAAAATGGCGAAAAAACCCATTTTCTAGTATCCAATATTACAATTGTTTTTTTCCCTTTTTTAAAACTCTGAATACCGTACGCGAAAAAACTTTTGTTAAAGTTGCACATATCTCTGCAGCATCCAAAGTGGTTAGTTCTGGATTTCATTCCCGAATCCATAGTAAACATTTTTAACCATTATTCGTTCTTTTAACGTTAACTGAGTTTTTTGAGGCGGATAACTGTTAAGGTTGGTTAATATTCATAGTTTCAGAATTAAAAGCACTTAACAACACTAAATCTTTATATACAATTATATACACTAAATAAGATAAACTATTATAAAATTGGCACAAAAAAAATATCTATATACTAATTATTAGAAAATTATAATTTTAGAAAATACCCTGTATAGCAATTAAAATTTAAACTTATAAAATCTGCCCATAATCAATAATAACTAAATAAAATCAAAGAACAGCACGAAAACCCTGTCGATACGCTTATTTTCAAATCTCTTCAAGTTTAAACTAAGGGAAAGTGTGTTGCCACTTTTATTGTCTTCTCGATAACAATGATTTCAATACATATTGGCTTGCTATTTTAAGTGCGATCGCTGGTGGTAACTTATTTTCGCGAATTATGACAACTGGCGATGAAACTTTTGGCCGGTTCACTGTTATTTTAGCGGAAAAGATATCATAGGGTAAAAAATCATTTACTAGTGTTAGATTTTTATTCAGCCGCTTCGTCGGTTGGGGGGCCGGTATTAATGAGTCACTGAAAAAATTTTGGACTTTAGATATAAAGATGGTTCTGTCCTTCTGTTTGGGTTCCGGGATACCTTCCTAAGCACCTGGGGCTGCAGATTAACAACATTTTATTAGTTAATATAAATAGGCAAAATTTTAAATAATAGGTATAAAAGAAAGTATAAAATTTGTTTGGTTATTTGGTCAGCTGCTTCTGTTGATTGTGTCATAATATATCAAATTCTTTTCAAAATATGTGAATATTGTACAAAAGAAACCTACCTTTGCATTGGACTAAATACAGGATCAATTTTTGATGTTAATTTAATCTTTTACTTAATCAGAATTTTTTATATCACATTTTTTTCACGAATTAAATTTAATCAAATTGGCTAGATCAGATTTAATGTTGTTGGAATTACCTTAAAAATAGGTTATTGTAATGTATTATTAGCGCCATCTAGAATTACTAATATGAACTAGGTGATATCACGGCTAACCCAGAGTTTTGTAATTTGTTGATAAAAAAAACAATAAAATTGTAAGTCTGAATTTGCTGATCAACGAATTTAGTCGTTTTATTTTTTATAACCAATAAATGTAATGATGTACCTTAGTCATTTTATTGAACACTGCCAGCACATTGTGGTAAACATTTATTACATCATTGCATGGGGATTAGGTATGCAATAAGGTACCTTCATATAATTTTGTTTGGACCAACATTTTTAAAGGGGGCCTATAATTTTTTAAAAAAATTTTCTATATAAGAAATGGCTAACTTTAGGGGTGATTTTCTATAGTCAGACGGTTATAAGTGAATTCCCTTTTTCATGGTGATTAGGTATACAATGAGGTACCTTCATACCAATTTTTTTGTTGTGGAACAGCTTTTTAAGGTGCTATAATTTTAAAATAAGTATATAAGAAAACAACTTTAGGGGGGTTTTCTATAGTCAGACAGGGCGCAAGTGAAATTCCTTTTTGGGGATTAGGAACAAAAGGTACCCTTTATACCCAATTTTTTTTGGGGAACAACTTTTTGGTACTTTATAATTTTTAAAAATTTTTCTAAAAGAAATACTAACTTTAGGGGGGATTTTCTATATCGAAGGTTCAAGTGAAATTCCTTTTTCATTGGGGTTAGGGATAATGAGTACCTTCATACCAATTTTGTTGTCAGCTTTTTAAGGGATTTATAATTTTTAAAAAAATTTTTCCCATATAAAAAAACTAACTTTTGGGGGGGATTTTCTATAGTCGATTGCAAGTGAAATTCCTTTTGCATGGTGATTAGGATACAATGAGGACCTTCATACCAATTTTGTTGGGAAACTTTTAAAGGGTATTTTAAATTTTAAAAAATTTTCACTTATAAGAAATACTAATTTTGGGGTGATTTTCATATCAGACGGGCAATAAAACCTTTTTCAGGGTTTGGGATCAATAGGACCTTAAACCAATTTTTTGTTGGGGAACAGCTCTTTTAAAGGTACAATTTTTTAAAAAATTTTTTCACATATAAGAAATGACTAACGGGGGGGTTTTTTCTATATGACCCAAGTAAAATTCCCTTTTCAGGTATTATTTTTTATGATTTAAAAAACCGCCCAAAAATTTAGAATGGTGGAGATTTGGGTTTCAATTCTTTTTAATTTTTTCGGCCCCGGACGTACTTGGGGGTTTGAAAATTTGGGGTTAAAGGGTAACATCGCAAAAAATTTTTTCCCAGCTTTTTTATGACTTTAAGACGATCATAAAAATTTCAGACCGATTCAAGAGTTGGATCAATTCTTTTTAAATTTTTTTGGCCCTCGGAGTACTTGAGGGTTGAAAAAGGTGGTTCAAGGGGGTAACACCCACCAAAAATAAAAAAAATGGTGTTGTTAAATAATCTTTTATCTAAATGATATAAATTAAACAAAAGGAAATTTGGGGGGTTTCCCCCAAAAAAAACCCTAAAAAATTTTTTTCTTTTAAAGAAAGTAGTAAAAAAACTTTATTCATCCCAAGTAGTGACAGTTTACGGACTTGTCATAATATAAATTAAGTAAAGTAAAATAAATAAAATAAAAGGTCCTAATCTATTACATTTTAAAAATAAAATTTAAAAATTATCCAAAATAAAAAGCACAAAATTTTAAACAATAACACTAAATCACTTTTTAAAATTTTAATTTGAATACTCATTCAATATAAAGGTTTCCAACTAAGAAAATTTTGCAAAAGTTTTTAGGGGTTTAGTGCTTTCAATACTACCCCCAAAAGTTGCAGAAACTTTTTGTAATTCCCTGAAATGGGGGAACTCTGACCGACACCCAAAGAGAATATGAAATATGAGCGATTTTTATTTCGTGTTATGATGTATATCGAGTTTCTTTTAAATTCAACCCCCATTCTGCCCCCATAAAATACAGGATATATGAGGGGACAAGAGTAAAAAATTCCCAAATTTTTAAATGCTTGAGGCAGTGGGACCCGGTGGTAGACAAACATAATACCTAATTATCCTTTTTCAAAACGGCTCATTTACATAAGCTGAATTTCCCCCAAAAAATTTAAAACCATATGATAATGTGACTGAACTAAACCTAATAGCCAATTTTAACACATTTGGGGAAACAGACATCTTTAAGTATCGAATCACAAAGGGAAAATTTCTCAGTTTAGTTTTAAACCAAATATATTCTCCCCGGTCATTTTTTGATCCAAGACTCCCCCAAAATTTATATTTTAACCTGAGCAAAAGATTGAGATTTGCAATTAAGTAACTTTTTGGGCAATTTTGGTTTTGGAAAAAAAATTTATAAAAAATGCTTTTTTTTTTTTAAAAATAACCCCAATTTGGGACACCAATTAAAAATTCAACCACCGATCGATTGCCCCCTTTAACATGCTTCCTTATGGTATTCAGAAAGGATAAAGTTTGTATCATCAGCATAAACAATTGTTTACTTGGGGAGGGGCACCCCCGGATTATTAATATATATTTTAAAATAGGGGTCCAAAATGGATCTCTGGGAACTCCGTCCCCTCACCGACATCTGACCAATTTGTCATTCACCACTGCCCCGCCCCCCTATTAGAAATAGATGCACCCGGAGAGCGACACCCTTTCCCCCCCCTAAAAAGCTTCTGCAACAAAAGTCAGGACCCGGGCAAGGCCCCACGATCAAAGAAAGTGCTGTTTGGGTGAGCTTTCATATTGAGGGTGTCATAATATTTAAAACCGGGGGGAGAACCCCTTACACACGATTTCGAAAAACAGGAGAGCGTGAGCGGGGCCCTAATTCAAAAAGCGGTAATGGCCCACCTCGAGGGCACTATATTTTTCAGACTTTATGTTTAGTTTTTATAAATAAAACAGAAGATTATTAAAATTTAATAACAAAAAAATAATAATACAAACATTTGCTTTAAGCGATGATTTGTTTCCTTAGCTTTTCAAAAACATTGAAAGGTTTTTGTTTTTGGGGGGTCGGTAAGGTTGTGGAACTGTTACGTAATATATATATATATATATATATATATATATATATATATATATATATATATATATATATATATATATATATATATATATATTACGTAACTGCCCTTACGCACAGTTTGGCTTACGTATAGTGTTTGTAATTAGAGATTTACTGATATAAGACGGTGTGTAATTAGGTTTTTACTAATATGGGAGTAGAAAAATAAAATTACAGAGTTCTTTAATTGCTGTAGAGTTGATTTATCTCCTTCTAAAACCATTTTGAAAAGTTCCTAAAAATTATATTTTCTAAAAAGTCGTTTAATTGACAATTAAAAGCACTGTCGAGAACCTTGGAAACCTGACTCTGAACAAAAACATTGCGCCAATTACATGGACCCAGTGGTGATCCTATTCTTAAAATGGGATGGTCGAGATCTTCAGTTCCTCCGGACAACCGGTAGCAAAAGACTCACAAATTATGTGTCTAGCGGTTCGGCAATATCATCAGAAACCCCAGCCCTCAGCACACGGCCGCTTACCTCATCAATTCCCGCCGCCGGTTTTCGCTGGTTCTTGTAATTATCCTCACATCGCCTTGCGTAACAGGGCATAAGACCAATATTCACTATGTTGGGCTGAAGAACAATCTTATCAAAATCTGGTTTCGACTTGGAAAGTAAAAAAGAAAAATAAAAATTTTTCAGATATCCTGTAGGTTGGTAACTTTTTTGTCATTATATAAAATTTCTTTAATTTGTTGTTTTTTATTTCTACTGTTACTGCGTGATTCATTTATTATTTTACAACTCTCCCTACCAACATTGAAAGAATCTGGGAATGCGCCTATTATTAAAGTTACTTTTGGTGCTCTTCAACTTTTGCTCGTATAAAAAGCTTCAATTGACCATATCTCCCCTTTTTATTACAACATTATCAGGATGGCACTAATTTTACCTCTACCTTTTTAAATGTAAAAAAGCAGAATTAAAGTGAAAAAAAAACGTAGAATAAAACAAAGAAAACTTATGAGAAAAGTTAAACGTATAGAAAACTCTAAATGTTGCATTTAGACGAAAGATTTATAACCTAAATTAAAGCTTTTGTAAAAATACATAATTTATGTCATATAATATTTCTTGTAGCTTTTATAGTTTTTGAGATATTGACGTATAAAATTTTCTTTGGCCTAAATTTTAGGTAAGGAACAAGATATCGAGATACGGTTTTCGCGAGCTTGTTTAGGCATTATTTAGTTACTTTTTTATAAAAGAAAATTATATCAATGCATTTAATTTTTTTGAGAAAATTAATCAGTTATGTCGGAGTATCGAAAAAAGCCCTTTAGCGGAGACATGTGAAACTAAAAAAACTTTAAATATTATAACATTCATAGCCCAAGAAAAGCTTTTGTCAACTAGCCTAAGCTTGTTAAAATCGGCTCAGCCGTTTCGAAGATACAGGGTGTGTTTTACGAAAACCTTTGAATACCCCCCACTACTTTATTTTTAGAGATATAGCAAAAATTGTCAAACAAAAAAGTTTCAGATTATCCTCGACTTTAAAGGTCAGGTATTTTTTTGTTACGTTAATATAGCAAAATTCACAGATACACCACTTTTTAGATTCAAGATTGCAGTTACGCCCCCTAGCGGCCATTTCAAAAACTTGAAAATAATTTCCAGCTATTTCTCTTGACCACTTTTAATAAAAATATTTTTTCCCTAACGCTGTGCGATAAACATTTTCTGAGATACAGCCGGCGTCCTTTTTTATTTGTACACCCGGTACAAGGATCGTTCGGTATGTCGTGGTACTAAAACTTTTTATTTTTTCAGTTCTACTAGAAAAGACCAAAAACTTGAATACGACCGAGCAAATCATAATGAAACGACGATTTTCGAAGCAAAGAAAAGCGTAAAAAAATTACAGAAATGTTCTGAATGTGATTATCAAACTTTTCATAAAGGTCATTTGAACGTTCACATGGTAATTCATAAAGATCCCAATGACGTTTCGCTGATAAAATGCGATCAGTGTGATTTTACCACGAAAAGAAAATCAAATTTAACAATGCACATAACCGTCCATAAAGATCTTAGTGAGGAGAACGTAATGAAATGCAATCGGTGCGAATTCAGAACAAAATGGAAATCTAATCTAAACAAGCACATGCGTCGCCATAAACCAGAAGAAGATAGGTATAAATGCAACAAATGCGATTATACAACACTGGATAGTTCTACTATTAAAAGACACATTCAGTGGTGTCATAAAGGTTTATATAAAGGTGAAATATTTAAGTGCCTCGACTGTAGTTATAAAACAATCTTTAAAAGTGAATTAAAAGGTCACCTGCTTATCCATAAAGATCCTAATGAAGCTAAGAGATACAAATGCGATCTGTGCGATTATAAAACGATACAAAAGTCAAATTTAACGCAGCACTTGCATCGCCATGAAAAACTGGATAAAAAGAAGTGCAATAAATGTGACTATCAAACGATCAATAAGCGTGCTCTAAGCAAACATGTGCGTACTCATGGAGACACACAGGACGTCCAGATAAACGGATGTGATCGGTGTGAGTTTAAAACAAATGGAAATCAAGTTTAAAGCAGCACATGCTTCGCTGTCATAAAACGTAAAAAAAAATTATTGTCAGTAGGACTGCAAAGGTTAAACTAATTTCG
Source organism: Listronotus oregonensis (assembly GCA_019359885.1). Classification (NCBI taxonomy): domain Eukaryota; kingdom Metazoa; phylum Arthropoda; class Insecta; order Coleoptera; family Curculionidae; genus Listronotus; species Listronotus oregonensis. Next base: position 8,429 of record JAHBCN010022640.1, read on the forward strand.
TTATATTATACATTATTATTCGTATACTGGGTAGTACGTCGCCGAGCGGAACATAGGAAATCCCATGTAAATTTTAAGGGGGTCAATTATTGGCCCCCGTGTACATTTTACTGAAAAAATGTTTGATAACTTTTTGAAGAGACCAATCTGACAAACCCTCGTGCCAAGTTTCAAAAAATTTTAATAAGCGAATCTTGAATTATTCAGACACCATTAAAATGAATATTATCCCTGACGTGAGAAAAAGTGTCATTAAATCAGTGATAGTCGGTATTTGAAAAAAAAGAATTATTCAACCGACGGAAAAGTATCCATAACCAAGTGGCATTATGCGGAAAACAGTTTTAGAGCAGTATCTAAAATGTTTTAGTTTATTTCCCCACCAAGCCCATTCCGTGCATTTCAAACGTATTGTCAGTAAGTTCCCCATACAGCACACCAAATCACAATTACGATGTGTTCATATTGTGTCAATGTATCTCGATGCAGACACAAGGTTACACAATTCTACGATGTAAATGTGGTACGCTTACACCTTGTAGCCACATACGTATGCACAAGGGTTAAACGTCCGCCTCACAATGTAGCCACAGTATATCATTTACATATACACAAATTATGAGATCCACAGTGTGTCAACACATGCACAGTGATTGTGTAATCTGCTCAAACTCTGCTTACACATGGCATTTGTCCCACTCAATTTGAACATAAATGTACTATTTTGTGTATATGTAGCTGTGTGACCCCTTGTACATGTAGCTCTGTCGCCTTGTCTATACATACTCCCTGAATAGGGTTCCTTCCCATATATCACAAAGGAACCTTATTTTTAATTTCTCTACAAAAAGTCATTCTACAACATGTTTTATAAAGATTGACTTTTTCTATAAAAATTTAAAATAAAGTTCATCTGTGTTATGGCTAACTCCATCCAGGGACATCCTGTATACTACTTATGGAACGGTGTCGTACACGTACAACTAAAAAAATAAGTAGGAAAAGGAAAACCCTGAAGAATAACAGAACTGAAGTACGAACAGTAGATACATTTTTATTATAATGAAAATATACATTTCAATTGCCAGCCTTAGCTGCAGCTCTGTCCTGCCATTTTTCGTTTTTTCAAAATTTTTTTCTTCCAATCGGTTGGTTGCTTGGCGCAACCATTCGCCAACTGCCCCGTCGGACTGTGCTTTGTTCAAATCCAGTTTAGCCATCTGCGCTTTGGGTTTTCTCGCTTCTGTGTCGATATAGAATAGAAACTTAATATCAGAAATATATATTATATTTATATTGACATCGATGACTTACCAAATGTTACCGTAAGGAGGTCCTTGAATTGTTTGAAGGCTTCTTTATGAGGTCCATTTGGATTAATGTTCCGTCCAAACAAGTTATATTGTAGGGCTAACTCGTTCGTCATTATTCGAGAATAAATATGACCTACAGCGTTATGTAATTCCTGTTTGATTGTTTTGGAGTCAAAATTGGGCATATTGGGTATTGGACAGGCATCCTTCATGAAGAGTCGCTACAATAATTTAAAAAAGTAAATAATACCTTTTATGTTCCGTTTTAAAGTGCACAAACAGGATAATCCAACAAACAAACCACACCACAGACCTTTGCAAATAATATTACAAACAGTACAAAGTACAAATAATAAAATGGCTGCTACGTGCTGCCCACATGAGATACACAATAATACACAAGGCCCGAGTGCCGAGTTATCGCGAAGCTAAATGATACCTAGGAATAATAATAATTATTTAGCATTTCCCTTACCTTATCCTTCCTTATACCTACAGGAAACAGGAGGCACACACACACACACACAAACTTAATAACTTGTGACTTAATATGGCTGCGGGCTGCGGTAAAGTATACGGGACGGGCGCAATGTACGTGTACGACCAACCACTGACCACTGTTGCCAACCCCTCTCTTATAAAATCGGTAGATGACGTGGAAAAAAAACGGTAGATTTCGAGGAAAAAAAGGTAGATGATAAAAAATAGCTTAAAACGTAATACTTATATTGAATTTGGTTTATTGAATAAAAATATTATTTAATAAGCAGAAAGTAAAATTAATATGGCACATAAAAATTAATACTAATATATATTTTTTCAAAACTAATAATATTCCAACTACTAAGTGTGTAAGTAGACACTATTTTAAGGTATCTAAATAATAAAATAAGACACTAAAATGTATGTATTTTGTATTTATGATTTATTGTAAACTGTACATATTAGATCAGTTATATTTTTGCCTATATTTAGTTTTTTTGCTTTTGGACCTGTGATCTCGCATTCTAAATCACTTTTACTATCAGTGTCGCTCATATGACTATTTTGCTGCATTAATCGTAGAAAACTTTTAATAGGATACATATTATTACAATACTTCTTAATACATGAACAGGAAGGAGGAAAACAATAAAAAACCAATCACGGTAATTACCCCAAAATAGGTCAGCCTAGCCAAGCCAATTATTATAAAATAAAATACCTATATTGCTCCAATCGGCAACAAATGTTCGACTATTAAATCACCTAAAAAGGGGAAAGAATAAAATATACGGTTTATAGATATTTATGATGTTTCTTGAAGAGAAAAGTGCAAACTACATTATTTTTAAAATTATTTTTATTTTTTTTAGTCATGACTAAAAATCGGTAGATTTCATTCCTGGATCGGTAGATCGGTAGATGTTCTCAAAAATCGGTAGTTCTACCGATAAAGCGGTAGGGTTAGCAACTCTGCCACTGACTGACCACTGATTAAACGGCGAATTACAGAGTTATGGCCAGTGATTCCCCGACAATTGAAAACAGCTAGCGCGAGCGTTGTTGCCGGTACCTTCAATTGAAAAGTTGTTTTTTTCTATTATTCGATTCGGTTAATTCATATTTCGAGTAGGTATATGCGATCCGGCTAACCAGGAGGTATTGTTTTTGAGTAGGTGCTGAGGTCAGGTCAAGTATCAGGTAAAAAATCACTAGATTTTGTAGTTTTATTAAAAGTTTTTTACCAATCACCAAAAAAGATCGAAAATCACCAGATCTGGTGAAATGTCACCAGACCTGGCAACACTGAAGAAAATGGAAAATATACATGAGATACACATGATATACACAGGGTCAGCTTACTCACGCTTACGATTTGCGCGCGCACTGTGCCATATACTAAAATGGACGAATGTTGACACGACAAGACACAACTAAAATGTGTATATATAGTGTTTTATATCATGTGCACACATCGCACTTTTACATGGTGTATGCAGTAGGTACAACTATTACCTAAAGCTTCACACATATATATTAATTAAACCTTATAGGCATCTTGTACCTACGTCAAATTTCAACACTCCATGATTCTTTCTTACATCATTTAAAAATGTTTTGAATCTTGAGTGCATACGATATGCATTTATTAAACATTGTGTCACATAATTCTGTCATTATAAAAAAAGGTGTATCTCATATGTGTACGTCAGGACTAGGTTAACAATTGGATCCACTTTAACAGCTTTTGTTTCTCATGTGTATATCTTGTAGAAACGTAATTCAAATTAGACGTGCTGTATGGGTCGAGTCCAAAGGTACCGTAATAAATAATTGTAAATGTTCAACTCAGGATATTGAAAATAAGCCGAAGAAAGAAAGAACAGAGATCTTAATATTCTACTGAGTGTGGAGGAAAACAAAATGGTTAGTTCGAGGGTTCTTGGGCAAGAGGTAAATAAACATCATACAACGGTATTGCGTACTTTGAAAAAACACAAATATTATTCGTATAAATTCGAAAAACATAAAGAGCTGCAGGAAGGAGATGAAGAGCGAAGAATGACGTTAGGAATATTTTTAAGAAATATTTGTTTTACCGTTGAATGTACATTCACCCTCAACAATGAACCAAATGTTCAGACTTGCCGGTATTGGAGCCAAGAAAATGAACATCGCTTTGTTCATACTCGGACATAATATCCCTAAAAAACAAATGTATACATGGAAATTATCGGACACCATATCGTTGGACCCTTTTTTATGGACTATAACCTGACAGCAGAAACCTGTTTGGACTTATTTCAAAATCATGCCCGTATGGTTAAAGAGTACCTGGAAAATACTTTTAATTTTATGCAATTCTCTATTATTTTTAAAATAGGTATTGTATTTTATTTCATTTTCTTTTTCAGTTCAGTTCTCTCTTTTTTCGGATCTATTTTCGATCTTCTGAGTTAAACATTTACAATTATTTATTGCAATGGCCTTGGACTCGAATTTACTGACAATACGTTTAATGGTTGAAGTGGACCAGATAGGCTTGATGGAAAAATAAATTAAAAATATTCAGATACTGCTATTGGTTTAATTAAATTCTAGTATGATAAAATATTTTTTTTAATTATCAGTAGTAATAATTGTTATAAGTTAAACTTAATTGTTACATTAAATAAAAGCTTTTATAAAAAAATAATGTTAACGGGTCTTTTACTTTGAATGTAATGGTTGTGAGATTGATAAAAAAAATATATATATTATATATATATATATATATATATATATATATATATATATATATATATATATATATATATATATATATATATATATATATATATATATATATATATATAATAAATTTTTTAAAATTATTATTATTATTATTATTTATTACGATTATGATGTTTGTTGATTGAATTAAAATGTTTTTGATTATTATATTGATTGAAAAA
>JAHBCN010022641.1:0-13139 GCA_019359885.1 Listronotus oregonensis
ATAATTAAGCGGTATTTCTATATATTTTTATATTTCATATATTTTAAAATTTTATTTAATTTTTTTTTTTTATCTCGGTATAGAAAATTTAACAGTTATTAACTCAGCGATTCACCATTTTATTTCGATTATATATATATATATATATATATATATATATATATATATATATATATATATATATATATATAAAAAATATATAAAAATATATATATATATATATATATATATATATATATATATATATATATTTTTTTTTTTTTTTTGTAAACTTTTAAATAATAAATTTAAATTTTGTACATTTCGTAGCCGTGCGCATTCACCATTTTATGTTGATTAATTTTTTTTGTGTAATCTTAAATTACAAATTTATAATAAATTATATTAACTATTTGTTTTAAATATAGCGTTTTATTTGGCTTGCCTAGTGTCTCTTTTTTTTTAATGTTAATATTGTTTAGTAAAATTTTTCTTATCTTTGAGTGGTAGTAAAGTTGAACGAGATTTCCCCAAATTTAAATCTTGGAAGGTCTCGGGGCCTGGCACCAAAAGCAGTGGCGCCCATTTTAAACCCCCCCCACTCTCCGGCAAATGAGTTAGGGCATTTTTGCACGCTCTCTCTGCTACTCACCTTCAGCTTTACTGTACCTTAGCTATTTAATTGTTATTAATTTTATAAAAAAAAAAAAGAGAAAATAAAAAAAATAATAATTTTTTTTTTAAAGGCTGCCAAGGGCCTAAAAGTTGGAAAATTTTTTTTGGGGCTAAAACACTTGGGCTAAAGCAACTGCGTGACACCACGAAGGGCGAAGGCCTTAATACAAACGTACCGTGGGTGTCTTAAGTGTGGTTAGATAAAGTCTATTGAAATGAGGACCTAAATACTTGGGGATTTGGAGCAGAAGGTCAAACTTCTGGTGGTAGTAGGTTTCACAATCCGAATACTCTAGTAATATAGAAACTAACAAAGTGGAAAGTTCTAGGCCTCCAAGCTAGACTGTAAAATAATGCATAAAAAGGACACTACCGGCCGAGTGATGATCGCGTTGTTAAATTTAGCAATGAACAGAATGCCAGATTTTGACAGGTTGCCTTATAAAATCATTGAATAACACTGACAATGACGTTTTGTTAAACATTTTTTTAAGCCGTTGTTAACTTTTAACAATTGCTAAGTCCATTGCTAAATTTAACAACGCGATCATCACTGGCCGTACGTTTTTGCTTTCTTGGGAGTTGTCAGGAGCGGAACTATACTGGCCAATTTTTAAAGCAGAAGCCAAAAAATATCTAAAAAAAGCGACAGATCCCTACAGCCGCCGGTGGTTAGAGAAGGAGGCTTTTTTCTAAGCATGTAATCATTAATAGGAGGGCCCCTTTCCCCCGAATGAAATTAAGAATGCTAAGAGTTGTGGGAGACGCCATTCCCTAGACATAAGAACAATACTCTAAAGATGGTCTAATTATACATTAGAAGGTACACATAGGTAATTTTACTGAAGTTTTCGATAGAACAAATGTTAAAATTTACCCTCTAGCAGGGTTACTGGGTAAACCTACAGATGGAATCACATTTGAATGAATTCTAAAAGGGTTTGAAAATCCTCATCTTTGAAAAAGCACTAACTCTAATACGGTTCTGATATTGTTCTAGCGTAAAATTAGCAAATTTGTGGAACTCCGTGAATCCCAAAGCACTTTACCAAGCTGGACATTTAAAAAGTTTAATATATATTTAATACAAATACCAATGGACTAGTCTAAACTATATGATTTATATTAATATGGTCCTTTGGGCATCTAAAAACGATGAATCGCTTTTTATTCTACTTTCAAAATTATCCACTGAACAAATATTATTACCAGACATATTCAACAACTTTTTAGGGACTCGATGTACCAAAGCACAGTCGACTTCACACCACAGACTGGTACGAATATATTCGAGAGGCGGTGATAAGAGGGATGCGTTTTGAGAGCCTCCACGAGTGACGGAACTCCTATATTGTATATTACTGTTAAAATTAAGCTGATAGCAAGCTAATTGTATGCAAGACCTGTAGCAGTCCTTGGTTTGACCCCAATTATTTGTGCCCTTTATAATTTAAAATACTGAAAAAGTTTAAATTTGTAAAAAACCGGAATTTCTGGGGGCTACAGAGCCTAAAAGCTGGACTTTCTACCCACAAAGTCCAAGAAAGCTCACGTTGCCACATCGCAACGTGTGACTGGAAAGGGGAGAGTTGGCGAATGGACTAGCATCAGGAAAAATGGGAATTGTTTACCCTCAACCAAAAAAGCAAAGCAAAACAAACATTTGGTTCCGTGATTGCACGTAACCTTTTTATGTTTTGGGGTGTGCTGTGCCAAATGACAACGATGAGTTTTAACAACAAATCCACGAGAAGGTTGAGATATTAGGAAGATGTCTGTGGGTAAACATTTTCAGGAGCTTAATACTCCTAATTTTGTGAATTGTTTTTTAAAGTGATGGTTTTTATTAACAGCAAACGTTTTAAACCATTGGTGGCTCGAATTTAAAAAATACTGTTTACGACTTCCCACTTAAGTAATCATGTACGCATGTTAGTTTTCTCGACGGGACAAAAAAAAACAATTTGATGACCATGGACATTGTAAGAAGTAGGCATCATTTAATATTCTAAGTTCTAATAAACCACTGGATAAATACATAGGTTTTAAATTAAGCTTCTCTAGATTTAAGCAGTCTAATCTAGGGTAGATCAAATATAATTTACTTTGGTGTAAACACTTGATCATTTTGATGGACCAAAGTGACAGCTCTGAACTTGAACTTGAGTATGTCGCAAAAATCACAATCTCCTAAATGTTTATATATTTCTTTAAAATTTGTTAAACTGTAACAGTTTTTCTATATTAATTTAACCTTCCTTTCGGACATTATATATCATATTTTCCAAATTTGTTGCCATAACAGCGGTCACGTAACAAGCGTCAAAATAACGTTTTTTTTGGGTTATTGGACATGGACAATTAATTACCAAAAATTTTTTTATATCTCTTTAAATATCAATTTAAAAATAAAAACATGGTAGGTGCGCCCTCACATCATAATGATTCTAAACCTGCATTTTAAATTTGTGTATTCAGTCATATCATTAAAACGTTACTAAATAATATGGTATTAATAAAAGAAACATCCCCGAAATATGCTTCTCAACCATATGGTAATAATGTAGGAAAAATTTAAAAAATCCGAACACACAATAAAAATATTGCTACAGTTTGCTTGCAACATCCTGTGACCTTCAATGTCACACTGTGATGTCGACACTAGGGACATAATCTGTTACATAGCTGTCACTACGATATCACTACGACATCCCCAATCGTCACTTTATCACAATTTTGAATGTATGTCATATTAATGTTAAATGGTTTTGTTTGGTGGTTTTGTACGTAAGTGAGTGTTTATTAGTGTAAAAGATACAATATTTCGTTTTTCTAATTTAAATTTGGTAAATTACAGATTTTGTTTGATGATATGGCATATTATTTACACCTTTGTGTCATTGTTGCCCATAGGGAGGGGTTACTTTGTCCTACTCCACATTTAACATATGTTTTAAATGATAAAATATCTATGGCCAAAGTTACCCCAAACCATGGGTAACATTGGCCACTTTAAAAAAATCTGCAAAATATATATGATGTTTTAAAGATATCAAAAGGTATCCTTGAAAACAGAAACATTCAAATAATGTTTTCATGTCAATTATTCTTACTCGAGACTGTTTACATAAAAACAACTTGTTCTTAAGTTATCTAAAAGTTAAAACGGTGAGAAAAGGAACTCTTACGCAATTTCTAATTATTTTTGTTCATTACTTTAGCAATTTTTGTCGGTTTTTGTTGCTTTTAGATAGCTAGTCAATAAAACGTGGAAGCGGAACAATATATGGTACATAAGAAACTCTATTAAAAGTTGACGTGATTATGTAAGGTTTGTAATTTTTAGTTAACCTACCAATGTAGATTTTTTGAGGTACTCACTAGATTATTGAATAAGTTTTCTCGTTAGATAAGAGAAACATGATTTATTTTATTTACATTTTATTTGATATATTTTTCCTGAACTTTTGTACAGGGTGTCCAATTTTTGGAAATTTTTCTAGGGTATAAATGATAAAATCCAAATTTGAAAATTTTCGCTCGCTTAAGAAATACGGAACATCAAAAAATTGTCAGTTTCAGAATGAACCTGTATTTTCTTAGTTTAAAAAGATACAGAAAAATGTGCAATACAAAAATGTCTTTTTAATGATTGGAAAGATATCGGACCTTTTAAATGATATTGGTTTTCTATGCAATTCATTTAAACTTTATTAGTTTAAAGCAGAGTAGGCTATGAAACAAAGCTTATATCCTAGAAACAAAACTATGTTGACATTGTAGCTGGAAAGACATTACCCAATATATTTTAACATACAAATAATAGAAAAAATGGTTGGCACCAGAAAGTAAATTAAAAAACTACAGAGACTTTAAAACGAAAAAAAAGATTCAAATTAAGTAAAAAACTAACTAAAATCATCCCAAATGTTCGAAAGTCCTTCCAATGTTTTCAATGCATTCTTAAAATCTTTTTCAAACGGATTTTAAGACATTCATCCTGTCTAATTAGTGATGAGCGAGACCGGTCTTGGTCTTGCGGTCTTGGTCTTGGTCTTGCAGCAAGACCAAGACCAAGCCCGCCTTCTCGCTTGCAAGACCAAGACCAAGACCGGGGTATGCAAGACCAAGACCAAGACCAAGACCGAGGGGTGCAAGACTACGCAAGACCAAGACCGACCTGCAAGACTCTTGCACTTTTGTCACTTTTTTTTTTAAATTATAATATTCAATTTTTATATTCAATATACAGAGGTATTTCATACAGACATGACAAAAAATGTGTCGAGAACTGCCTAAAAAGGCGATTATTTTATGAGTAACAGGTTTTTTTAATAAAAATAATAATTAAATCGATCACTTCGTTTTTTAATAAAATTATCTAAAAGCGATAACTAGTAGATTCAGAAACATGGGTCAAAAATAATAAGATTGTGACTCAATGGTCCGACAAAGCTCGATATCTCCAAAACCGTTTACGACAGAGAAAACCTAAGAGTACAAAAGTTATAGAAGCTGAAAATTACTTACCTATTCCTAATGTTTTTTTTTAATTAGGTATCTAGGGATGCTACTTACTGGATCAAAAATTTTTTCCAAAATCCAGGAAAACATTATTTTTGTGCCACACTGTATGAAGTGGCATCATTAGATTGTAAAAGTGATGGTTTGATAAAAAATATATTTGACATTTTATGTAGGAATACTTTTTTAATTTTTTACAATTTTAAATTTCACTTCCGGTTTAGACGGAAAAGTCAAAACAATGCCAAAAGTATAATGATGACGTCATTTTTGTCAAAAGCGAAAATGATAAATAAAAAACCATCTACGCTATAATTTTTCTATTTTAGGTTAAAAGCTAAAAATAAGGAAGTTTTCTTGAGTGGTAGTGGATTTTTTGGAAAATTCTGAAATAGAAAATAATTTTACATTTTAAGCCCTTTTTTCTATAATTTATGTATATTCAGTTACCATTATGAACGGTTTCGGATATATCGATCTTTGTCGCACTATCGTGCCACCTTGTATATGCAGAATGTTTATAAAGTATTTGTACAAACTTTGTACGGCAAATATTTGACTAATTTGAACATAGAAAGTTTATTTGAACTGAAAAGCTTCCTAAATACCTTTTTTTTTATTAGAAACTAATGTTTACATATTAGAATCATTTTCATGGAAATTTCACATCTGGTTGAAATTAAAAGTTTTTTTTCTGCCCTCAGAGTACTCAGTATTGTAATTTTATATGCTTCTTCAAAAAAAAATTTAAATATTTCCTATCACTAAAATGAAGCGCTATAAATAAATAAACCCCTACATTTAAAATATCCGTTTTAATCAAATAATTTAAATGTACATGTAAGGTTAAAATTGGTATATTTTAAAATTTTAAAGCAAAAAATATAGTCTCCATCTTTATTTATTTGTAAGTATTAAAAAATATATATTTTATTTAAGATTGCTTAGTTTAAATTATTACTACCAAAAAAGCAAGACCAGCAAGACCAAGACCGGGTGGTGCAAGACCAAGACCAAGACCTTCTTTGGTCTTGCAAGACCAAGACCAAGACCAGACTTGCAAGACCAAGACCAAGACTAGCTCGGTCTTGGTCTTGCTTTGCTCATCACTATGTCTAATGGTTTTATTTCTGCAAAGTATTCATAAATACTTTCAACAAGTTGTTGTTAGTTTAAAATAACGTCTTTACAATTTTATTTTCTAATACTCCCCAAAGAAAAAAATCTGGAGGTGTTAGATCCGGTGATCGTGGTGTCCATCTTATAGGTCCATGTGTTCCTATCCAATGGTCCAATTTTTTTTCACAAATGAACTCGTATCGATTATAAAGCCATTTCTTTCATTCAAATAATGGCGGATTTGGATTCTACGTTAAATTTTAGTTAAGAATTAATGCTTCTAAGCACCCCTCAGTATGCGTTTAATTTTTTTTTCTGGAACGAAGTGAACTGTCGAAAAACAATATTTTTAGTGATAATTTAAAGCGACATTTTTACAGTTAAAAACTCATTCCAACACCATAATTTTAAGTATAACTTAAATATTTTTATAGACAATATTTTTTAACATTCTTTATACCTTGTATATTTATATATTCGCCCCCATATTCTATTAAAATAATTTGCTAAAATTCAGAACGATGTTTTTTAACCATTAAAAATGAATGTTTTCGAGCCAAAACATGATATTACCATATTTTAGGTGAAAAAAATATTTGTGTTAGTTCATAAATGTCGTTCGTAGTGTAAATATTAGTTTTAAACTTATTGCTAACATTGCATACATATGTGAGGTTTACCTGAGTGATACAGAGTGTCCAAAAAAAAAGGGAATTTTCGAAGAAATTTTAATGTTTTGTCCATTTAATGTTTTTTTTAACCTTGATTTTTATAAATTGAAAGGGTAACATACTTTCTTATTTTTGTTACAGTTATTGCCACTCCAAACGACTATGAAAATTATGACGACAGCGATGACTATGAAGATGAATTACCTAGTAGTAACTCCACCTCAAATGGTAACGTATTTGTTTTGGAATAGTTTCCGCATAGGTCAATTTGTAATGGATGTACAGTGACGGCCATTAAATCTTGGGCAAAAAAAGTGTCAATTTTTGACTCCTCTGCCAATTTTAGTAAATCGCTCTTTTTTACCTTCTTTTACTTTTAATTACTATAAATAAAGCAAATGGGAGAAAAAATACTTATATTTTATAAAAACAAAATAATAAATTAATTAACAATTTAATTAATTTAAACAAACTTTAATATCCTTCCAAACAAATTTAATAATTTATTACGGCCCCGTTTTTTTCTAAGACAGAGTTTAGCCTGCCAGGCATCGAATGGACCAAAGCCCGGGCGTAGTCCGGATTTCCTCATAATTCAGTCCACGCCTCTAAAATTTTATCCTTAAGTTCGTTTACATTTTGCGGCCTAAACTCATTTTCCCTATTTATTTTTTTAACTAATAAGCCCCAAACATTTTCCATAACATTTAAATCCGGACTACGTGCGGGCCACGGTAAAACCCTGATACGCTGTTCTTCCATCCATTAATCGACTTGCCTGGCCGTATGAACCGGACACTTATCTTGCTGAAAGATAAAATTTCTGTCCGGAAATCGATCCAGTACAGAAGGAAGCATAATATTCTGTAGTAGATCTATATATACCTCCACTCAAAAAAAGAATATCTTATTGTAAACGCGTTTGCCTCATTTTGAGAGCATGTTGACTTTCATATGTGGCAAAAGAATATTTTCTCAAATGAAGAAACCAATTTCTTTATTTCCATGGACGTAATCCGAAAAAAAAAATGTTTTTGCTTTTAAAAATATTGAAGATTTTAGATAAAATAACTAATTACATATTTTAAAAAATAATCTTTTAATCAGAATCTTTCATACCAATTTTAAAATACCGATGCTCTCAATATGAGAGACTTGTTTCTTTTTTTAAAATGTGTTGATTTTCATTTAAAACCTTGATATTTTTAATTGATAAAATTACTACATAATACAAGGCTCAAGTTTCTCAATTTAAGAAATTTGCATCATAAACTGAAGAAATTGTTCTTCAGTGTAACATATTACAAGGGCGTGTTTTAATACCTTATTTATTTACTTCATGTTATTTAGGATCTCAGTTTTAAATCCCTATTTCTTTCTATTGTGATACTATTTAAATTTATTTGAAAAATATTTTTTATTTTGACACCTTCAATATTTTGTTTCAGAGTCTGTTTATTAAATAGGTATACTGTGTGTTTGGGAAGAAAGTAAATATTTCAATGGGTTATTTTAGAGTCAAATTGAGTTTAAAATATAAAAAAAACATATAAATGTGGGCCCGGGAAATGTTAGAAAAGGAAAAATTAGTCTCGGCAAACCTTTTGGCAAGTTTTTAGTTAAACCTAACAGGTTTATGAAAAATTGGCCAATTTTGTAATATAAATGAAAGATTATTTTTTTTTTAAAATTTTCAACACAGGGGAAAAAAAATGCTTTTTGTCCCCTTTAAGCCAAAAAATTTTAAAAAATTTTTTTTTAAAACCCCTTTTTTTCAAATTCTTGGGGTAACTAAAAAATTTTTTTGAAAAATTTTAAAATTTTTAGGTTTGCCCAAAAAATAAAAAAGGTAAAAAAAAAAACTTGCTGAAAGTTATAAAGTTTTTATTTATTTTTTTTTTAATATATATTATTTAGCAGAAAAAACAATACTAAAATTTCTAAATAATACAAGCTCAAGTTATCCCTAATCTTTGAAAACTTAACACAGAAACATTCCTTGTTTTAAATATAAAATATCTAATAAGCGCAAACAGTTTTTTTGGAAAATGTAATATGGGCCGGTTGTAGAAGGTTGGCTTAAATTTGGGTTCAACTTGAATTTAAACCCGGTGGTTGACTTTTCCCCTTTAAAAATATATCTCCAAAATTCCAAAAAAGTAAAGAAAAACAGACTGTATGTACCGACAACCAAAATTTAATAATTTTATCACTTTTAAAATTTGTTTTTTATTTTAAAAACGGCCAGAGATGCAGGTTTTAAAAAAAGGGAAAAACTATGCCTGGCCAACTATAATTTCCAACCAATTTCTGTCATAAAGGTTTCCATTGATCTCCTGGAATTATATACAGGGTGTCTGTAAAAGTTCTTTCGTCTTAGTAATAAGTGAGGGTTTTTTAAAGAACACCCGTATAAAAATATTATAAAAAAAAAAATCTTCTATATTTAACATAATTTTTCTAAAATTTTTTTTTAAATCCAATTTCTGTCCAATATCTCTTGAAAAAATCATTGAATTATTAATTACCTTTGGGGAAACTAATTTATCTAATAACGTCGGCGTGTTGGGTTCATGTCAATAGATGGGCATCTATTGATAATGGGGACAGTACAAAAAAATTTTTCAAACGTTTTGGAGATATTTTTTAAAATTTTGGGGGGAGAAGTTGTTTTAGTTTTATTTCACTACATTAAGTAGGTATAGTCCCAAAGCAAAGAAGATAAATAATATTTTAATAATGAAAAAAAACTTTCCCGCATCAAATTCCCGATTTAGATTTTTTAAATTTTAAAAAGGTCGTATCAATAATACTAGTAAACTAACCCAACTAACCCTAGATGAAAGGAGACACAAAAACACGGACATCACTGCAGCGGCATATGTCTATTTTTCTATTTCACAAAACTAGTACAGAAGTTTTACCTATTTTGGATTGAATGGTATATTACCAAAATCAAGTTCTTGGGAAAAGATCTTGAAATTTTAAAATGAGATAAAGGGGTTTTAACTGAAAGAACCGTTTCAAAATAGTGAAACTTATATTACAAAAAAAGAGTTTATATATATTTTCAATTTTAAGAATTGGGAAAAATTATTTTATATCTTATTATTTTAATTCAAGATAGCTTTGAATTTAAATTGTGACTTTATATGATTTTAATTTAGTGACTCATTTTTCGCAATGAGAAATGAAATTTTTACTTTGAAATAAATGGTATTAAAATGAATAAATCGACTAAGGAAATTTATGTTTTGTTTTAAGACTTTTAAAACGAACAAAAAAATGTTTTTAATTTAATGTCAGGGTTTCTAAAAAAAAATATTTTTTTTTTAAAACCCTCTATGTTCTTATTTTGAAAAAACTTTTTTTTTGTGTCCGCATTGAACCTTCTTTCGATAAAATAACATACACAAAGTCCTTGTGCATTTTGCCACCCCCAAACATTTACCGAAAATCGCCCCTACCTTTTCTTTTCGATATTTTTCATCAAATCGTGTTTCTTGAGGCCTGTATCCCTTAAGTATCCCGTTGTAGGACGACTGAAACCTTTTTCATCAGTGAAAATATTTTCCCAAAATCAGAGGTTCCAATAAATTGTAGAGCAAATTCAATGCATTTTTTTTTTGAATTTGAAAAAAGTAAGGGCCCGGTTTAAGATATTTGTTAGTTTTTGACGTGCGTTCTAACCGATGCTGGGAAATTGCTCTGTTTTGCTGTAACTACAGATTTAAATTGTTGGTTTCTCAAAACATTAACTAAATTATTGTCTTGTTCTCGATTCGATAGTTTGAGGCGACCACTTTTGCACTTCTTTCAAAGAAGTGTGTTTCGTGCCATTTTTTTAACAAAATGAATATACTTTTTGGGATGTTAAGCTTTTTCCGCCATATCCTTTTCTAGCCAACCTCTGCTCAATAAAATGAATAATTAATACTTTTTGATCCAAATTTAAAGTTTGGATTTGAAAAATATTTTTGGACACTGACAACAGACCCTGTTTGGTTTTTGGGTTTTTCAGCAGAAGGTGGCGTAACCTATTTTACAAAAGGGGAAAAAAGAATTAAGATTTAATGGCCGTTACTGTACTTTGCGATCCATTATAAGTGAACCCCCAGGTTTAGGCTTTCAATTTTAGAATTTTCAATTCAAAAATTCATTAAATGGGATAGCTCGGAATTTTTTATGACCTGAAATTTTTTTTCGTGGTGTCAACTACCATCGAGTAATCGCAGTCATCTTTTTTTTTTAAATTAGATGACTAGTTTCCGTCTATATTTTTTTTATAGTTTGAAAAGTTCTCTAATATCAATGAAAATTGAGGTAGTGTAAGTAAATTTTTTTTTTGACATATTCTTGTTGATATTTCGAAATTAAACGATTAGATTATCAGTCAATATTGGTCAAAATGGTTCATTTACGGCCGAATGATGATCGCGTTGTTAAATTTGTTGGACTTAACAGTTTAGAATGTTTAACAAAACGTCATTGTTATTCAATGATTTTATGGCAACCTGTTCAAATCTGACATTTTGTTAAACATTCTAAACGTTTTCTTTTAACAATTTGCTAATTGGCAACGGTTTATAATTTTTAAAAAAAGTGAATTTTGACGGGTTTTGCCTACTAAAATTTGAATAAACAAACTTTTTTAAACATTCTAAACTGCTAAGTCCATTGTTAAATTTAAC
Organism: Listronotus oregonensis; assembly: GCA_019359885.1. NCBI lineage: Eukaryota > Metazoa > Arthropoda > Insecta > Coleoptera > Curculionidae > Listronotus > Listronotus oregonensis. The sequence continues at coordinate 11,660 of JAHBCN010022641.1, forward strand.
AACGCAATCATCACTCGGCCGTTAGACGAAGAAAAACGCGATATTTTCTTATGCTACGTTAAGTAACCTTGAAATAAAAGCCGTCAAAAGATTGACGAAATTGTAGAATGTTCTGTATTTTTTACCTGCGTATCATGTAAAAAAATATTTTTTTTGAAATTTTTGGGACCAAATATCTTGAAAATTAGTCGTTTAACTGCCTCAATTTTTATTGAGCTATTGAAAATTTTTTTTAAAATATAAAAAAATATAGACGAAAATAGTCATCCTATTTAAAAAAAAAACGCGAAAAAATTACTTGCTGGTAGTTGAAACTACAAAAAAACTTTTAGGTCATAAAAAATTTGAGCTTTCCCATTTAATGTTTTGGTTTAAAAATTTTAAAAAACAAGAAAGGGAAAAAACCTGGGAGTCCACTTCTAATGGATTGCACTGTAAATAATTTCGATTTGTTTTGTTTAAACAAAGTAAAATATAGATTATCCCCTTTTAGGTACGCTTTTATTTTTATTCCTCTATCCAACATAACCAGAGATCCAGGAAAAAATGTAAAATTTGTATGTCAAGTTCAAAATCTGGACGCGAACAATAGTAAAGTTAACTTTGCCTGGAAAATCAATGAAATGCCAGTGAGCAATACCGATAAATTTAAAATTAAATATTTTAAGGTTAGTAAACAAAACTAATAGTTGAGTCAAAATTCAAAAGTTTTAAAATTAGCATATTGGAATTAATTCTCCCGTCTCAACTGGGAAAAAGTGCAATCGAAAATGGTCTCGATTGCCCGTTTTGTATCACATCCCAGTGTCAATTTTTTTGAATATTTTGTTAAATGACAAAACTTGGCAACAGTGTTAATGTGGGGTTTTTTGTACTTTGCCTCCTGTTTTTTTTTGATTTTTTTTTTTTTGGGTTTAAATGTTTTTTCTACATTTGTAGGCTTTAGCATTAGTTTTTATGCTGTATACAATACTACATTTTTTAAGGAATGAAGGAATATTGTAATTTTGTGGAAACCCTAGTGGGTACTTACGTTTCTGTTTTGTCCAGAAGTAAAAAATAAAAAAAACAAATAGGCAACAGTATTACTAATTATACAGCGTGTCCCACGCAGTTCTTTTTAAGGGAAAATTTTTTCTGACAGTCGAAACAAAATAATTTTATGTAGAAAAGTTCTGCTTATTTAAAAACTAAAAATCCCCGCAAAAAATTTAAAAATACCAGCAGATACAGAGAGCGACAAAAACTAAAATTTACCCAAGACTAAAATACCTTATTTTGCAATATTCAAAAAAAAGTTATTTAAAGGAATTATTTAGAATTAATTTTTATATCTAATTACAAATCACAGCCACCTACGAAAAATATATATTTTTGTATTTCAGTAAATCAGAAGGAATAAAAAGTAAAAGCTTTAATATAAAAAAAAATTTAAAGTATCACTTATAACAAAAGAAAATTAGTATAATTCAAATTTTAA